>OZ014533.1:115000758-115234817 GCA_963966105.1 Volucella zonaria
ATTTACCATGTGTCCTGTTTTGCATCCATAGTCCTGGTTCATTGCAGGACTCATAACAGTGCAACCTGGATAGGAATTGATGTAGCTTTCGATGGTACACATACGAGCACTACATGTGAGCGGCAAGCAAACGAGATGGTTATTTCCAAAACGAGAACGTTTATGAAAACGATCAGAGTGCAACAGCAATGTGGAAAGCGTTTAGAGTTTAGAATCGGTAACCGAAGTACATAGATACTAGCAGAGACTTACTTAATAGGATGCAACGATGCTGAAAGGAATTCTAAGGTCAAAGTTGGGTCTGAAACTGATGGAACTGCTTCCCAGTAGAAAACCTTTTGCATTCGTAGAATCGATATGACTTTACTCCTTCAGCTGAAGTTCACAAAAAACTGGGTAACAGGTAGTTACCGCATTGTGCGGGGACTGATATGCTAACTCTGACAGCCTGCATATAAATATCGCTGCATCGATTCTCGTATATCTAAGAGGTTTGCAGTTGGTTTTTTTCATCTCTCTGTGATATCTCCTGTATCTCCTACGACATTTTTCATAAATTCGTCAAATGAATGGCATCAACTTGAATTCCATATGCAAACACCAATATTCATTACTCAATTGTCTAGTCCTCGAATCGCGTCATCACAGCAACAGAGCTTCAGAGACAATTCTTTCTTAAAGCTTTTTCCCCAATACCGACATTAACCATGAGAGTTACCCTTTACAAATCCTATTTCTAGTTTTCAAAGTCTTACACCACCGAAAGGCATAATATTGCCAATGGCAATACAATACAATTCACCAATTGACAATTGCACAAGCCCAAGCAATAAATTGCATGACGTGGTAAACCCTGCGAGCTACCTATAGTAAGGGACCTGTTGCCATTTACCATAGTATCCAAACGAAATTAAATCAAATCCCCCAAACAGCTGGAGTCTGTTTCTATAAATTTATCTCTGAGATAAATTTCTTGTAGGCCACTAGGTGACTATGATGCATTTTCAGATAAATGTTGTGTCAGTAAGAATCTGGACTAAGGGATATGACTGAAACCCATTCAGATAGTTCTTCGGTGAGGCAATCTTCCCCTAACAATCAAGTCTATCCAAACAAACGAAAAAAGCCTTCATGAATGTGCCAATCTCTACTACCCAGTCTGGCCTCTTACATACATACGAGTGTATCGCGACCAAAAAATAAATAATAAGTCCCCATCGATACAGTGTCAGTCTAATTTCTCGTTTGAAGTTCAAAAACCTGAAAGATACCGAAGAAAAAGATCTCAACAAAAAACCCGTGTAGGTGCTGCACTCAACTCCAAAGCCATGAGTCATAGCGCAGACATCGATTAGGCCAACAATTCATAGCCTCAGCTATTACTGACGCTGCACTGCGCTGCGCGATTTGAAATATGCACAAGTCACCGCAATGGAAAACATAGATTCAGATAGATATTGAATGAGAATATGTTGCAGATACATGAAATCTATCCAGTGCCACTCTGTGCCCCTTTGGGGCGATTGATGTTTGTGACGCTGCTGCCACGACCAATACATGTACAAGTACAAGCCGCGTGCTAACACTTAGTCCACATGTATGTACTATAAGTGGCCGCAGTGAAGAAATCTCAGACGACGTCTACAACAACGACAACGAAAAATAAGGTGCAGTCAGTCAGTCATCCAGACGCAATTAATATACGAGTAACAGCCCTGGTTGCGCCTGTTGCAGGTTTTTGACGACGAGACACTGTATCCAGTCTTCCATTGAGTTCCTATGTCAATCATGGTCGCAACAGTGACAGTGGTGTTTGTGCGTATACTCGATTAACTGCCAAATTATAGGATTTATTCCGTCGCCAATTGTTTGACAGTTGATCTCCTTACATGGAAAGGCTATCGGAGTTTTTAAATGAAAAGGGCCCAACCAACCGAAAGCGGCCGCCGTCTAAAGAAGTGTGACCTGTCTATTTGACCCCCTCTATTGAATGTTCTTCAATTTAGTCAGCTACCTACCATAGGAATCCTAGTCAAAGGCAAACTTGTTATCCGTATCTCGTCTCGAATGTGTCTTCCTGGTAATGGTGTTACATAAATAGGGAGACCTAATGTGGAGATAGCGCTTGCACTAGATTCACGCACTCACGACTTATTTTTGCGCGCGATGTGGCAGCTCTTTAAGGGTTTTTTGCTCTCCAAGAAGTGAGTTTGCTGCTGATCTGCATATGGAGGCTGTCAACGATCGGCGGCGGTTAGTAAGTACTCCACGAAGATGGGATCGTACAGATAGATATACGAGTACTGACTGGAGGATCACAGTTCGAATCGGAATTGATCCTAAAGAAGTGTGATTGGTACTGCGCGGAGGTTGTTGTTAGTTACACTACTGTGGCACATGTCGTGATGTTGATCATCGAAGGGATCATCATACCAAATTTAGGTATTTAGGAGAGGTTTTCACTCGCTAATTGAACTGACGGCCCACAGAAACAACGTGCAGTTCATGCAAAAGGCATTGATGTTTCGGACATTAAGATTGGACAACAACTTGCTCTAAGAAGTTCGTGTTAAATGCTGTCCAATGCAATGACATTTTATTTCGAAAGATTGCATGGATGAGATCTAGCTTAGGTTAGCGGTGTTTTAACTGGTGACCAGATGGAATAGGAGATGTTGAAGATGTTGGTGGCTGTACGACCAAAAAGAAAGGAAGACCTATAACGAAAGGCTGTAGAAAAAAGATAAGACACTAGAAAAGAAAGAATATCTTGGACTTGAAAGAAGACGGAGAATGGATTGGTAGCCAGCACAGTTTCTCATATCACGATGATCAAGAAGACGGATCCTTTGGTACACCACCAGATCATTTCAAATTTACGATCGAAATTATAGAGGAGAAGTGGATCAATATTTTCGCGTCAACAACTAGGTCCTCATTGAATTTTTAAAGGACTTTGAGGTAGTTTGATCACAACCATTTTACTAGCCTCATCTCTTTTTTTGGTTGCGCCAAGAATGGGGAATCTTCATAGATACTAGTAGCCTGAGTGGTGGTTATATGCACGATTCGCCAACCTGAATAATCGAGGGGAGGAATACGCCATCGTACTAAACACACACCCTACACACTTTAACCACTCTCCCGTGGGACTGCTGTTGGGTATTACTTCGCGGGTGGGTTAGAAAGTCAAGCCATTCGTGCTGTATCACCTGCTTATGAGGTTTCTGCAATTTCTCAGGCTTTTGCTGTTGCTTTTCTATTCTTCTTAACTCATTTTGTGGAACTGTTATAAAAATCAATGAAATGTTTCAGCCCAATTCTCCTCCGACTGCAACATGTGATCAAGGATCAGCGACGGACTGGGCAGAGTAGTTTTCCATGCCATGAAGCGTGTACAATAAAATATTCGTGCTTCGGGCTCCGTATCATCTTCATCTTCATTTGAGTATTCGCACAAAGATGGTGAGTTGTCTTGCCCAAAACGATAACCACTGCGGCCAGACAGGACCTGCGTATGGTTACAGCTGCACTCTCCATGTTTACCAGTCATAGATTGCGGGTATAAGTTTATATGTCTATCTGCCTTTTGTTGTATTATCCCAGCGAGCTTGCCGCATAGCTATTGACGCTGCCTTTTCTTCAATTTTGATCCTCTTACTTCCATTGGCACCGTGTTGGCTTAAGGCTTTTCTATTATTATTTTTACATCCTCAACATTTCATCTGCAAGAATATCGATGGGAACCTTTCCAGTTATAACAAAGACGGCCTCGTCTGATATGGTTCGAAAGCAGTTGAATGTCCTCAGCGCACAGAGTCTGTATGTTGGGGTCCGTCGTCCTCAGTACATACACCCAGACTGGGGCGGCATACAACAGAAATGATGTGACAACTCTGGAGATTAGGATACTTTTTCCATATCCAGGTCTATCAATGTTGGGCACCATGTGCGAGAGAGCTCCACATGTCCACAAGTGTTTTGAACCATAATCTATTATCTAGCATTACTCCAAGGTATTTAGCCGCTTTTTTGGACCTGATTATTTGGTTACCAACCTGAAAGTTGGCGAACTCTATAGTTTTTCAACTGGTTATGAGGTTTTGTGGCGGCTAGTTCTAGGCTGGCGGCTGCTAGCCAATCCTTTATCCGGGCAATTGCTTCATTTGTAGCGGATTCAACTGTACGAATCTGTTTATCTACTGTCACGACGGGAATGTTATCGGCGAATCCAACTACCAGCAACCCCCAGTCAACGCCAATCATAGGACTCCATCCTGTATGATGTTACACAATAAGGGCCCTAATACCGATCTCTGTGGAGCTCCGGCAGTGACGTTGTAGTATTTTTCACCTTCATCTGTATTATATCTCAACTTCCTGTTGTTGGAATAGCTCATCACTATACGCAGCAAGTAATTTGGTGTATCCACCAGTGTTCCATAGAAATCGTCAGCAGCATTCCGCCCCTTCAAAGCTTCAATCGTAACACCCGTCTTACTATAAATACTCATCCGTATACCCTTAAGCCCGCTTTCGGACATACTTTGAAATATCGCGATTCATTCCTAAGCTATACAACTCGCTTATGGAATGCCCTACCGTGCTCTCTATTTCCTATTCATTATAACTTGCTAACATTTAATACCAATATGCATTAGTATCTCCCTTTTCTTCCTCCCTAATTTTCCTTCGCGCACGCTGTGTACACACGTTTTAAGGGTACTCAAATCCCTTGAGCGCTCGCTAATCGTAAAAAAAAAACAAAAAAACCTCCTGGCGAGTGATCTGCTAATGGACGACCAATTCGCCGAGTTAAAAGTATTTTTATAGTCCAACGTTACTACCTACAGTACTTCTTTTTGCGATATCAACTACTGTTCTCATGGCAACAACACTAGATCACATTTGTCGAAAGCCAAATTGGTAGTCTGAGAGGGCTTCTTTTTCGTCTGCCACTCCGAGTATTCTATTCTTCCCATGGTGTCCAATAGGACGATGGTTCTCCTGGACGCTTCTTTCCTTTTGGTAGCAGGACTAAATGTTGCATTTTCGACCTTTTGGAAACGTTCCTTCTTCGAGGCATTTCTACATAGTGCTCCGTCATCATAAACAGGTCTTGTCTCTTTTTTATTTCCGTTTTTACTGCTCGGGATGCCGTCGGATCTGAGCCCCTTTTTGTCGGCTATCTTATTGCATGCCTGGAGCTCTTCCTGGGTAATTAGTGGAATGTTCATTGCACTGAATTGTCTCACGATATTGCACATAGTAACTGGTATTTGGGAGAAAAGATGCTCTACTATGGATTTCAGCATTATTGAACAGGTTATTGGAGGTGTTCTGTAGCCCTTCAGTATGGGCATTACCGAACCCCATGGGTTAATGTCGGCCTCCTCACAGAGGGGTTTAAAACACGCGGTTTTACTCTCCTTGACGGCTCTATTTAATTTGCGCCTTGCCAGTTTAAAACTGCCCGGGCATTATTGGAAGTCTGGTCTCCTTCTTGAACGCTGGGCCTTGCAGGCATCTTGCCCGAAGTGTCTTTATTCCCTCATTCCACTAGTAATACGGTGGTGCCTTCCAGCTGTTTGTTCTTCTAGGCATGGATGCATTTAACGCAGTGGTGATGGTATTTGTAAGGCGATGTCCGAGGGTTTCCGCCGTTCAACTTAGGATTAGATCGTCGTTCAACATCTTTGCGAATGTTTCCTTATCAAAAGTTCTATCGTTCCATTTTGGTTACGTAAGTTGTAGGAGCACGACTGGTTTCTTTCCTTTTATTTCCAATACTATCACTCGGCGGTCACTATGTGAGTATTCCTCACTGGCCATCCACTTTATGGTTCTCACCATAGAACTGGCGATGTTTATCGATAGGGGAGCAAATGCTTCCAGTAGGGCATATCCTCTGGTGTTAGTGAGTCTGCTTGCCCATTCTGTGGCCCACGAGTTAAAGCTGAGAAATATAACCATTGGTGCTCTCTGAAAATCGTTCTCGGTTAGATTGTCCAGCATTTGTTGGTGTTCATTGGACGCCAAGCTGGGTCGGGCATAGCAGCTGTAGAAATGGATCCCATTTATTTTCGCACGCGCGAAGACTTCTGTTTGGTCGCTTGTGTCTTGGAAAACATAGCGTCCACATATCCATATTACCGCTTGTTTTGCCTTATTGCAGTTAGTGTTCTCGTCGGGATATTTATGAGGTTCACTTATCTCATGATAACGTTCGCCCTTTTGTGTTCGGCCGTGCTAGAATGTCTTGAGCTATTCAGTGCTTGAACTTGAGCAGTGATTAAGGTTTATTTGTAGTATCTTCATGATCTTTTGGTAGTGATAGCTCTCTGAAAACTGGGCACTTGTTACTGCCAGCTACATGCTTCACGTCGTCACCTGGATTGTCTTTCTTGCAGAACATACAGGATGGTTTCTTGTCGCAGTTCTTTGCTAAGTGGCCTTCTGTCCCGCATAGTTTAGAGCAGTATTCTTCACTTTTGCATTGCCAACCTAGGTGATACTTAGCATTTGCAACATTTTTTTAACGGTGTCTGTCGCGCATGCGACAGTTAACCCAGCCGATTTTAACCTTTCCAGCTTCTAAAAGTTGTCCTGCGTCTTCTTTGGGGAGGCTGATTCTTGCTGTTTGAGTTCCTCCAAAATGTCTGCTGGTGAAACTGCCACTGCAAGCTGGGCTTTGATGGCATGGATTATGTTGTCTACAGCAGTTACCCCATCAATGTCTTTAACCTCAAGGATAATGTGGAGCGTAAGTGATCTTACGTTCGCTTGATCCGCTAACACTTCACTAATGACGCCATTGAACTCGGTGGTTTTGATACCCGTCTCCTTGAGTCTTATAAGGAGTCCTCTTAATTTTTGATACCACTTTTGTCCGACTTTTTCCAGTTTGGGGTTTGCCTATACCTTTCGGAGTATCTGTCCTCCGTATGAGAGAGTCCCCGTATCTTTGACGACTATAGCATTAGCTCTAGGTTTTTTGGCCCATAGCTATTTCTTTTTGGAGGTCTACGCCATTCTCCTTCTCCTTTCGCCTGCTTTTTATTTGTTTCCCTCATTTTTTTCCTATCCCTGGCCACTGGGATCTCAACGCCGGTTTTCCCATCCTTCTCCTTGGTGATTTGTATAGATGGGAATTTTTGTTTACGTTTCTGCTCCAGATGTCTTTTGTCTGCAACATTGCTTGCAGAACTATCTTGTCTCCATTTTAGTTCCGGTAGTAGTGCCTGCAACACCATTTTATTGGTATTGCTGCTTCCATTTGGCTTCTGGGGGCTTGTGGGTTCTGATATTGCCTTTAGCCATGGCGAAGTTTGCGAGCGATTGCTACAAATCATTTCCTTTGCTCTCTCGTCAAACAACTGAATCACCGAGAGCTCCTGAAGAGGTCTGATGCTTTCGACAGCGTCTTCATCGCTTGCTGGATCGAGCGTCTTTTGCCATCTTCCAGCATTTCTACCAGCCCTCTTATTTTTAACTTAGCTTGTGGAAGTCAGATTGCTGGACGGTTGATTCGACCACCATCATTCGTATTGGAGGTGACTCGCATGGTTCGGTGCTTCTTTGCGATACTGCTTCTTGACCAATTAGTGACCTCAGCATTCTTGACCCTCCCTGGAAGAGATTTTCAAATCTCGGATTTGTCATCACCTAAGGATCCCATAGTTATCTTTGCAAGCAGCGAGGTCACGCGAGCGTTAACACAAGCCCTTATGAAGTTTTGTGAAAGAGCCGGATAGGTGCTAATCAGGAATGTTACATCTGGATCTATATCACCAACTTAATGGTGATGAAACATTGAACGTACTTGAGGCCTGTCTAGGTTTTAACGGGATGCTGTGCTTGCAGTCTTAACCTGAAAGCCATTTCCGCAAGATTTCACTCTTGCTTACTCAGGTAACAGAATACTACGAACATCAGCCCTCATAGCTATCATTCTAATTCGTTTTCCAGTATGCCATAATTAAGACCTCGCTGAGCTCTGGGCATTGGGCGTTTTGTGTTGCGGGTACGTACTCGTATATCCAGATCTCGCAATTAGTTAATGATGTATCCCTCATTGTCAACCTTATAAAGTGGGAAGCACGTACATTGAAGGAGATGCTTATTCGTCTTGTCGCACCTTTTCAGCCACTCACTCCTTCTCCGCCGCTCTTGGTCGGGGACTGGTTATTGGGTATTTGCAGTTAATCTCCGTTACTGTTCACTATCCGCCACCTATGACCCCAGAGTCGCCCGAACTTAGCCTCAACAGCCCGTGCGGGTTTGTGCCTGTGTGGACGAACTAATGTGCAAAACTTTACAGCTCCGCTAAAATATTGCGGACTTCTTTTTTCAATTGATAAGGATCTTATCTGTTGCAGTTCTACTGCATAACTGCAAATGCTATATTTGATCCTACGAATCTTGGGTATTTCAGGCTAGGATTCACGATATGCGAGTAAATTTCAGTTGCAGCTGTGTATATTCATATTGATACAGTTGATGCCACAAGTAGAAACAAATTTCAACAAAGTTTACGATTGGTGCAACTGTTTAATCTATCATCTGGCCTTCGACACCATACACCTTGACCGACATGGGCGGCAGTACATAAATGTGTGACTTTGGTTTTTTGAGCTTCAGGTTTTCACTTAAGTTTAGAGAGTTTTCCTATGAGTGGTATCAGTACCCTGTGTTCGTTTGAGGAAAGTGATGCTGCAGTTAAAATCCGGAACAGTCAATTTTGAGTTGACCTTCCCCATGATACTCGTACCTCGATAAAAGGTCACGTCAATTCACCTCAATTCTGGACACATGAACTCGCTGAAAATTAGCTCAAACTTTGTTCAAGCAGGGACTGAATAATGCAGATTGATCTGGTTACGTAAGGTTTGGAAACTTCTATGGGCCAAAGCTTGATACGGCCAAGAAACGATGTGTCTTTAAGGATGATCTAATCAATATGTGAACGGAAATTTAGCTCCCTGGCATACAAAATCACAAGTTTGAGGTGAAATTGAACTAGGGTGAATGCTGCCCGTGAACAAGATAAAGTAGCGGAGGAAACCGGTCGCACATCTTGATGGTATTTAGCGATGTTAGGCTTCAGGTCTGTAGCACCTATTAAGGTCATGTTGTAAAAGTTTAGTATCTTATGATGAAGAAATAGCTTTGAAAGATTTGGTATCTATCATCAGCTTAGACCGAGAGGGACGAGTGTTCAATAAACCTATCCAGATTGTATGAAAAGAAGAGGAGCTAGGTGACTGCCTTGTGGGACATCAGATGTAACCAAAGTAAGGAGCAGAAAGGGCGCATCTAAGGCAAACTCTATTAAACAGATAGGAGAGAGAATGTTATTGAAGAGTCAAGGAGTCTGTTGTCGATCTAGGAAGAGACAAGAAGACTAATCATCTCTCGGAGTTCACTTCAGTTGAGCCAAATTAAAAACGCCGATGATGAAAATAACGTCAATGGAGTCAGATAAGTCAATAAAAACGTCGGTTACTCACCCAAGGGGGAATAACTTTTCTCTTTGGGACAAAGTCAAGTTTAGAAAAAGAGGAAATATCAATGAGAGAAGAGTCAAGAATGGTCAGGACTGACAGTGATCATCATCATCATGAAAAACATTGTAAGAAGGGGGAATCATTTATGGTCCTCTATGTATGAGATCAGATTAGGCTCAGTCAAAACATAGATATTGAAAAAGCGAGAGATTAAAACTGGCATAGAACGCCATTAGTTTTTGAGCGGAGGCTTCTATGATTCTGGTTGTAAAAGACAAGAAGGAAAAGTACAAAAAAAATCGATCGTGATAAATTCGGCTGCGCTGGAGGTGTGAGACTTTTTGGAAGCGTACATAGTTATGTAAAGCAAAGAGGCCTACCATTCAATATCCTTGTGGTGAAGGCTAAGAGCTATGGATCTACCGTTGGTCTCGCTATTTTAAGTCAATTTTTATCGATTCGACAAAAGGTTTCAGATCCAATCTATAGATGCTGATAGAATTGCCAGCGATGCCTTAGATCTGCAAAGGATCTGTAAACAGTTCCAAAATTGGCTTATACCTAAAATTAAAGGACTTGAGAACTTTAAGACCTGCTTGACTCACTAATGCATTTCCTCGTTCTAAATTAAATTTGTACCAATTTGGGATCTTCGGTTGACATTTTTGAACCGTCAGTACCTTCGCTGGATTGAGATTATGTTTGAGCGATTTGTGAACGGCAACAATATCTGTGATTCGGATGGGCAGCTTTTAAGATGTTATTAAGATTAATTGTTTTCGACTTGAAGTTTGACATCGGCACTACTAGAGAGGATGGTATCGGTATATTTTCAAGGGCCTTACTGTATCAAATCCAAATAGGAGGTGAGGCTCTAGTACAATCATAGTCATACAGCCTTTATAACATTTACATGCAGGCGTTTGAGATGAAGGAGTACTTCTACCATAGGTGTGCGTCGAACCCATAATAGCTGCGCATGCCATTCATTGCGGAAGAGGCTGTAACAGAAGCGCAGAAGGCTTTTGTTGCCGTTTAATGACTCTGCCCAGATGTAGATTTTGGTTCAGTTTATGATCTAGAGATTCCCAAGTTTTTTTTTTTTTTAAATGATTTGTACGTCAGTTAGTGACCTGGGTTAACCTGTAACCATTCTGCCATCAACAGTAATGCTGGATTCTTCTTTACCCCTAGTTGTATGGCCTTGTCATCTGCGTAGCCTTGAGTTAGAAATCTGGAATCATTGATACCGATCCACTATAATGTACCAAAATAACGTAGATCGGACCCCTCTTGGGGGTGACGTAATATCCTGATGTTGCAGCAAACACTGTTTTAGGAAAAACAAATGAACCTTCGCTGGCTTATAGTTACATAAACGAATTCAAAAGTCAGCTTAACTCTGACTGTAATGATGTCAATATGTGAATTGCCAATTGTTGTTTGTCAATTGTTCTTTGTCAAAAAAAAGGACAACAGCTTATCACCTGTCCATCACTTGCTATGAAATGTCTTCCAAGTCTCAGCAGAAAGCATCTACAGACATCTCAAATGATCTGGTTACTAAGAATTGCTTATTGCCGACCATCTAGATGGTAAGTTTACATTGTGATCACCTATTGTTTATACACTGGTGAACTTTTAGCTGAATCAAGCTTTGTATCTTTGTATTTCGATTGGAACCTGTTCATATTTCTCGTTAAATTTAAGTTGAAAGAATTTTGGAAGAACTGTCGAAACTTTCTTAGGAATCCCGAAGTGCAATGTCAATATATCCAGACGAGTTTGCTTTCTGCGTCAGTAAATCGTATCAAGTTGTTTCTTGTGAATCACCCATCCTATGGAAGTGTTTGTAATCAATTTAAATGTCAGGTTTTAATGTTCACATCCGGGAATAATTCATTCAAACTTTGATTCCTTCGAATTCGAATATTAGCTTCCTTGGAAAGCTCCGCCAAAGCATTGCACCTTTTACTCCTTTCACGTCCTCTGTTTCTGTGGTACAAATACTTCAATTTTTGACAATCTTATGGGGCTTAGAGCGCCAAATTTCTCAAACTCATCCCATGGGTCGGACGATGCTTTTGTCTCTACCTTTCTCGGTTTTTGGGTTTCCAATTATCTGATGAAAGTCTATAACCCAAGATTTCATTCTCAGGAAGTGCATATGTTTAACGTTAGATGTCATAGTCTAACGGTGTTGCCTAGATTACATGTCAATAGAAAAAGAAGCGATAAAAGGCCGCCCCTTTGGACCACCACTTTGAATTTAAGAAGCATCAAATAGCTGCATAAAATTAATCAAATTGTATCTTCGAAAACATTTTAGAAATCCATAAAAGAAGGAGCAGCGAAGACTTGCACATAAGATCTACACGCATTGCTCTATAACGATCTGGTAGATGTTCACATGGTTAATACAGGCACATCCGGATTGGAAGAATGCTTGTTCAATTTGTGGTGTACTTTTATCTTGTCCAGGGTGTTGAAAAAGAGATGGTGGCTGATGAGCTTTTAATGGATCAACGGTAGTGCTCACATCCCCGAACGGGTTACTGACCACTCGTTCTAAAGATATCTCTAATGGAACTGGCCTTCCAATTTGGAGGGTGTGCCGGCGGGAAGAATTCTATAGCTGCAAAGCAGCAATAAGCCTAGAATACGGACTATCCCTGCAAACGAAATAAGGAAAACGAACTTCGGATCGGAACGTTGAATGTTTTGGTCACTTAATAGGCCACATGCAGCCGAACAACTAGCGGAGGCCCAGGACTGCTGCAAATCCGATGTTACCGCCATTCAAGAAATGCGATGGGATGGGCCGGGCAAAAGAAGGATGAAAAACTGCGACATCTACTATGGCGATTGTTATCGACGTGCAGTGCCTATTTGGATCCGGATTCGTTTTTATAGGCAGAAGTGTTGAGTTTCCGTCTCGTTAACCTGAGCGCTTCGTAGAAATCCATATTAAGGTGCGCACGCTTCCACAGAGGAGAAAGATAACCACACCAAAGATAGATTCTATGAGCTCTTGGACATGACTTACGGGTAGTGCCCTAGCTATGACATTAAAATTGTCCTCGGCGACTTCAATGCAAAGGTAGTAAGAGAGGTCGTCTTTGGTAGCAGTGTCGGAAAGTATAACCTGCACAAAAGCACCTCCGATAACGGCTAATCGTATCTCGATATACATAAGAGGACTTTGAGATCTCCTGATCAATCAATCATCAGCCGGATTTACCACATTACAATCGAGGTAAGGCACTCCTCCATTATTACAGAGTGGCCAACATCCATCCATATCTCGAACAACGCAGAGGCAAGCGAAGTTTGAAGTGAGGAAGTTTGACGTCAGCCGGCTACAATCGCAAGAGATCGCCAAATCCTTTTCCGATCGAGTCATAAGAGGTCCTATGCCGCTAGCATCAAGTATTGAAGACCATTGCCAAAAAGCCATCAGAGATGACACCTCTGATGTGCTGGTTTTCACTCAGCCACCAGAAGGAAACCCCTGGTGTGACGGCAAGTACCGGCAAGCAGAAACAGCTAAGCAAGAGGCATATAAAGCGGCGCTGCATAAAAGGACTAAGGCCGCTTACAAGCTCTACGAGCAGAAGAGACGTACACTTGCTTCTCAGTAGGAAAAAGAAGGAGCATGACAAGCGGGCCGTTGAGAAAATTTATATATGTTACTGCAGGAATAAGATTCGGAGGGCAAGGGTAAAGATAAAACAAGAATATCACATACGCAAACGCCGATCCAAAGGGAACATCGTAATAAAGTCACAGTCGACGCTGAGGATTTAGAAAGGACTGTATAATAGCGATTGCTAATCAAATATCTCTACCAGGCAGAATGAAACAAACTGGGTGGTGTAGATCAACAATTCCGTCCGCCGATCCGGCTGCAGTGAAGATAGCCACATCTGAGCTTAACTCCAACAAAGCTGCTGAACCGGACGGTCATGAACTGGTAAGGAGCATACACCAGCTCATCTTTAAAATATATTGTTCGTCCAATCCCCAGATAAGAAGACCCTCTGGACTGCACCACCTACAAAATCATCAGTCTTGTTAAGATTGCCTACAAGGTCCTATCTGCCGTATTGTGTAAACGCTTGAAGCCCATGTGGCCTTGGGCCAGTAAAGTTCACCATCGACCAAATATTCACACTACAGAAGTTCTTGAAAAAAAACCCAAGAGTTCCAAATCGAAACAGGCAACCTGCTCATCTACAGAGACAAGCTATACAGAGCAATGTCTAAACTCACCCTTCTGTGCAGGATGACGATGGAGAATCCACCCTACTACATCAAAGTCGGTAAAAACTCACAGACACCTTTGATGTCAAAAGAGAATTTAGAGAAGGCGATGCGCTGTCATGCGATTTCTTAAACAGCGTTCTTGAAAGAATAACGCAATACTCAAGCTCCAACACAAGAGGCACAATATTCCGAAAGTCCGTCCAATTAGTCGCTTACGCCGATACAACTCGTATTGAAATAATCGGATGAAAGTAGCGTGATGTCAGTGGCACCCAACATCGACGTTTCAGACAGAACGTCACCTTCGACAGATTAGAACTTTGTCTACCTGGCCTTCCATATCAGTTTGGACAACTCCAGTGAGGTCAAACAAAGAATAACATTATCCAATCGCTGCTTCTTTGGGCTAAGAACAACAAAAGTGGCCCTACATACATATTTACTCGTAAGACCCTAATAATCCCAGCCCTGTCCTATGGCGCAGAGGCATGGGCTTTATGGAAAATGGATGAGGCTGCTTTGAGAATTGAGAAATTCTTCGGATGATTTTCGGTCTTCGGTCCCGTCTACGTATACGTTGAGTGGAGGAGGAGATACAACGACGACCTGTACTGGAGGTACAGCGACATCGACCTAGCCAGAAGTGTGAAGGTAAAAAGAATGAAGTGGCTGGGTCATATAGAGCCGATGGACACCAATGCTCCGGTCAGAAAAATCTTTAAATTCGCCCTCGAGTGACAGCGCAGTAGAGGAAGTCGCGGTCTCTCTCGCCTGCTCAGGGGCGCGCACAAGTGGAAAAAAATCTCAACCAACTTAGCGTTCGAAACCGGTGGCAGATAGCTAAAGATCGAGCTGGCTGGTGCCGTTTGTTGGTTAAGGCCCAGGTCCACCACGGACTGTAGCGCCACCTTAAGTAAATAGTAAGCAATGTTACGATGGAAAGGCCGTTGAATAGCTGACAATTTGTGCCTTCGATATGCTCACTCAAAAGTTGTGTTTTCTCCTAAGTGGCATGGTCAAGCGATCCTTTTATCTCTTGAGCTGATCCTGACTCTACATATATCAGCTAAAAATTTGGCAAATGATCCATCCCAGGTATTCACATAAACTATAGACACATGTCTGCCCTCTGGCTGCGAGAACTTTAATCTCTAGTATTTCTCGACAGTTGCCTGCTCAAATTTGAAGATTTTTCTCGCAGTACATGGAAAAAATGGTTACAAAATTCTAGACGCGCAGTTCGTAATAGCGAGGTCTGTATGAGAATAGTTAGCGTGCAGACACGGGAGCTTCCAACGGATGCCGTATGTTAGTCACCTCCGTGTACTAGGTGGTTGGCATCCAGAGGCCGCTGGATATTCTTTTTCTTTATCGATGAGGTACTCTGCCTTCCCGAATCCGACTGTTATACGCATTTGATAAACCAATCCCATCAGCACAATATGAGTGTCTAAGGAGTGATTTTAAGTTTCGGATTTTTAAGAATTTTATAATGCGGCTTGCTGACTTACGAGGAAACGGAGGTGGTTCCGTTTCTTTTTCCATCACAAAAGCTCGCTATGTGATCCCTTTGCTTAGCATTTGCATTAACATTTTTCTCTTTTTCAGCTCTCGACCTTCATAAATGGCATGGCAGTTACAACAACTGAATACATCCACCCACTACGATTCTTTTGGTTTTTTAGTAACACAGTAGCGGCAGTAGACGATATCACGCAGATACAAACAACAAAAAATTATTTCTGCCTCTTTACAACAATCTCCTTCTGGTTTTGCTTCCTATTTAGTTAAACAAATCATCTTATCTCTTGGGCCACCTAACGATAAGCCGTTTAATGATATCATAAATAGCCAAACAACCAACTGGATATCTCATAAATATCATCAACTTCCCGAAACATCTTTCCAATTAAATTAAATTTAAATCTAATTAACAAACACATTTCGACATATGTCACCAATGCCAAAAAGAACAACAGCCAGGCAACACGAAGCCACACAAAAGGCGGCTCGCGTAACCATAACAAAAGCGTGTCGGCACGATCAGAAGGAATCAAAATTCCATCTACCGATCAGTGTGGCATCCGAATCATAAATAAGAACAAACTATGGTTCCAATTAATTAGAAATCCCAATAAACTTAACCGATTAGCAGATTACGAGTGTATTTCTGATTTTTACGAACAGGTTACGCCATAATTCATGGGAAAAACTGAGCGCTCCAGTGTTGCCGAAACGTGTTCGAAACTTAAGAAACCCGTATCTGAGTCCAAAGAGCCAAAAGATATAGCCATTAGGCCAGTATAGATCGGTTCAGCCTTAGTATGTGTGAAGCGCACTTAATAGCGCTGCCAGGGTGGTCAATTCATTTGGAGTGTTAAAAACATACTTTCCGAGACCTTAATCTAGATAAAGTGGCGCGCAAAACAAAGACTCTGATGTTTCATCGATCGAACAAAGCCATAGATACGTATGAGTACTCCTATATGGTGATGGTTGTGTGGGGATAAATTCCCATGGGCTTGGATGGATGATGTGGTAGATACAAGAGACAAGAGACAAGACGAAAGCGGATCGATCTCTTCGATCCATCTCAATCGGTGTATGGGAGGGGACCTTATCAGAACACATCGCCTTTAACCGGCCATTAAATTTGAATAATTTGCCGCCACTAACAGCCGCTAACAGCCCCAGTGACCACCGGCATTTAAACTGGTTTAACTTCGGTTGACTGAGATTGAAGTATCCGTATATCCGATGTACATATCTCATCAAGCAGTCTGGTAGATTGAATTGCAATGGTCGTATCTGTTTTTTTTTTTTTTTGACGTCCCGGTCCGGCCTGGCCCGGCCCATCCGACTGACTATCCGTTTAGTTCGTCAATGTTTAGCGATCGGCCCTGTCACCGATTAAGACATGCCAACTACTCCAACACCGTATAATTGGCAATCAATGAGATGAGATGACGATGACGCTGATGGTGCTGCTGATGATGATGATGATGATGATGATGATAATGCTGGAAATGACGCTGATACTGATGCTGATGGTGATGGTAAATGGTGATGCGAGTTTGATGAGGTGGCAGAGGCTGGACTGTGAATCTTCTTCTGCTGCTGCCGGTTGTGCGTATATCTACTTACTTCAAACACGGAGGCACTTGTTACTGCACATATTGCAGAACGAATGGTGTTGACTCCTTCGGGCCCGGGCGTTGTAACACGTCCACTGATGTCTTGGTCCAGTATCTGCTGCATTTTACTGTATCTACAGACGTCTTGAACGTCGTCGTCGGCGTCGTGGTCCACGTCCTCTACTCAGGCGACACTTGATCTGCCTATAAATCATTCAATCTCTGGTTAATTAATGTGAATCTAAGAACATTTAGATGCAATTTATTTTAATGTGATAATTTATTAATTTATTGGATTTTAATGGTGCGCTCTCGGATGGTGCGCCAGCCGTGTCGTAGTGGACACCACAGAAACCGGTACGCACTGTGTATACGCGAGCATGTCCAATTACATAGAAAGTATCTGTAGAGTATCTGCGGTTAGTTTGTGGGACAAAATCAACTTAAAGGGGGTGAATGGGAAGATTTATGCTGTGACAGTGCGTTCGGAACTTGGTATTAGGCGTCAAACGATTTATGGTTTACCATCATTATTTCACACCCAGCACACTTGGGCATCGGCTTTGGGCCGGCATCTACCACCTTCAGGTGGACTTTCAAAGCTATCTCTTAATTCGTCGGTGATTTCAGTATCAGTTGCGTATTTAATGAAATCATTAGCGATACACAAGTGAGAAATTCCTTTGGTGACAATTGGACAGACGGACAGTGAACTGGTGGACATCCACCACGCCCCAGAATGAAACGCATGGTGTAGCTAGTGGCAATCACTGGTCCTGGTCAAGTTGTTGCTTTTGTTGGTGGTGGTGGTGGTGGTGGTGGTGTTGGTGGAATGGAGAACTGGTATGACGCATGTTTTGGCAAGTGTGTTCTGTTTCTATACTGATAGATAGACGTTTTGTATGTATGTTTGCATCTAATGCAAAGAATTCGATCTGAATTCAGATCAAGTGGACTTTCTCAATGTTTTATACATGAATCACCCGCTGATGTGGGTGTGATAAGCAGTTAGATTCGGCCACTTTGATTGAGATATACTGCCATGTGAATTGGCATACTTTGAGGTAGACTGTAGAGTGTAGACTGTAGACTGTAGACTCTGGTGCCGTTACAAAGGGAAATACAGCATTTTTTTTTTGCATAAAAATAGAAAATTAATTGACGGGAAGAGAAAAACGAACATTTCAAGTCCGTGATCGTTCTGTAACACATGAGCCAAGCCTTTGATATGTAGAAAAGAAAGTTGAAAGGCTCGTTGATTAGTTTCAGTTATGCGCCGACAAGTGGATGTGGGCTGAACATGAGTTGTGCTAATTGGACTCGCAATGCGATAAGGCAGTCATTTGATTGATATTTGTATGTTTCGTTGGCATGAGATCTATGGAGTATTTTATGGTGGCAGATACAATTTAGTTTTATTATGCCCCAATGCAGGTTCATGTCATAGTTTTAGCTGAGTTTTTGATTTTTATTGTTTCTGTGAAGTAATCACCAAATTTTGAACATCGACAACAATTAAGGAGTTGCTCTCATCGTATGTATTGTAGATACTTTCCATTTATTTTATGGTAAACAGTTTAACATCATTATTAATGTAGAGGAACGTCCGGAGAGCAGTCAACGAAACGGTACAAGCACATGTAACGGGGGTCATCAAAGTCAGATTTCCTACCACTGTCAAATTGCGAAAACCACAGGCCTTGTGGGGCACCTGATGAAGAGCAACTGATCCTTATGATGGTATTGTGATACAATTTGAAGGTTCAAGAAATGTCATTCCTCGGCAGGACAGTCTACTGAAATAATAGATACAACCCTTCTACATATCTAATCACAAGAGAACCCATTCAGTAAATTAGCAATATCTAAGTTTTGAAAATATCGCCATAGACTCGGAGTCATTATATAAATATCACAGATGTACGACCCTTTGGTACTTGGGTGCTCAACTATTAGGGTAGGCACTGACCGTGAGAGCCACCAGATACCGCTCTCGACAATCGTATATGAGCTTCTTCAACGTATTTGGAGCTGAGGTCAATGAAACTTTTTAGTGTGCCGAAATGTGATGGTGATGGATGGGCTCATACTGGGTCCAGAGTGAATATGTAATCCCTCCCATCAACGAGCTCATCCTCGTTTCAAAATCGCCTACATACAATAGAAACATATAATGTAGAGGTATCTTTGGAACTATGAGGAACAGCAACGTAAATTAATGAAAACGATTTAACTTTATCATACGTGCGGAAGTCCTCTTAGTTAGTTAGTTACTCGTAGTTAGTTGACTTTTATTTTCAATAAATGTTTTACAATGTAACGATTAACCTAAGTCTTTAATGGTTTGGCTTGTGGCCGTCTACCAGATTGACAAAATACATACTTAAGTTTTACATTAAAAATCTCCATCAGTGCTGCTACTGAGTAATCATATAAGACTTTCCTCCATTTAAAATGCTCATTACTTCATCTTCGTCTAAATCATGTTTTCCGAACATTGATAGTCGAAATTCTTTTAAAATCGGACAAACACCAAGAAAATGTAAGATGTCTTCTCTCTTCTTCATGTTGCAGAGGTCACAAAGTATTGGTAAATCTGGTCTATGGGGTATAAAGTTTAGTTGCACGAGTTCCCCTCTCAATTTGAAAATAGTACTTATTTTGTCAACTGCGTGACTATCTAGGGAGTATGTTTTTTTTCTTTTAGAAAATGGTTTAGTTTGCTGTAATAGTTCCCAAACAGTGACGATTCAGCTTCTTCGACATATTGGTCATATGTATGTCTGCCAAAATTCTCCAAAACCAAGTTAAATTTTTCTCTTAAAAGATGAGGATGCTCGTTCACTTGAATAGACAGATTTAATCCGCATTCAGAAGCTGTTTTCTTCCATTCCTCGCAAATGCCTAAGTTTGTTCTAATTATGCTTCTTAAAACTACGTTTGGTATTCTACATTCATTCATTTCTAGTATTTTTAGGATATAGTTGAAGTGCATTTTGAGCGTGTACAAGAGCAAAGGAGGAGTTCCCGCTTCAAGATGTAGCATATAGTTCGTGGTATTTTTTGGTAATCGGAAAATCTTCTTCAAAAAGTTGCGAAGAAATTTTTCCATAGCATCGTAGCCTTTGTAACCCCATACCTGAGCTCCGTAAAGCATTATCGACGCTGCGGTTGAGTGGAACAAAGTTTGTTTTGCACTTTGCGATACATATTTATTTTTGAAGCAACGTTCCCAAATCGAACAGATAGCTCTTTTAGCAACAGCTAATTTTTCCTCAAAGTGTGGTTTGAAATTTAAGGAGGACGATATTAGGATACCTAGGTATCTGTATCTGGATACTACCTCAATCTCTTCCCCGTCTAACTTCCACTTTTCCAAATGTGAGAAGCGTCCTCCTGAATTTCTGAATATCATCATTTTTTATTTATCAAGATTTACAGTGAGATTCCAACTTTTACAGAAAGCATTAAGCCTGTTTATCATTAACTGCGTACCTTGGGTTGTGTCACCCAGAAAGACGATATCATCAGCATACATCAGCGCAGGGATTGATACACCGTTGAATCTTATTCCACCTTTGACATCATCTGTTGTATCATTGATGTATAATATAAAAAGCAGAGCACTTACAATACAGCCTTGTTTAGCACCCATTGAAGTTTCAAACTCTTCAGAAATTAAGTCTCCATCCCATACATATGCAATATTATTCTCATACAAAGCTCTCAGGATTCGAATAATTTTACTTGATACACCGATTTTGGAAAACTTGTAAAAGAGTGCTTCACGTGGTATTGAATCGAACGCTGCTCGAAAATCTACAAAGAAGGCGTACAACTTTTTTTTCTTGCTCTTATATGTTTCAGCAATGTTTGTTAAGCAGAATATCTGGTCGATTGTAGAATAACCTTTCCTAAATCCAACTTGGAATTCTTTAAGGATGTTATGTTCTTGTACCCATTCATACAATCTTTTGTAAATTAATGAAGCAAACAATTTGGCTGAAGTGTTTAAAAATGTGATTCATCTGTAGTTCTTCGGGTCCCTGTAATCGCCTTTTTTATGTAGGGGAAAAATTATTGCTTTCCTTAGTACGTCAGATGCGATCAATACCAGGTGCTTTATTTGATTTCAATTTGTATATTACTTCATTGACTTCTTCCAGGGTAAATGCGGAGTCTAATTTTTCGTCTAAGAGCAGAGGGGCTGCACATTGAAATAGCGGCGAGGTTAATGGGGCATTTAGAAGTTTATCGAAATGAGTCCTGAGTTACGAGGCTTTAAGAGTTACAGAGATGTTAGACGTGTTTCCGTTTAGGTATTTCACAGCTTTCCAGAACTGCGCAGAAGATTTTGAATTATTTATAATCGCAATGTTTTGTTGTTCAAAGGCTACTTTTTTGATGTAACAAATGTGTTTGTATACTTTGCTGGCATCTTGATAGAGTGTTTTAAAGATATTGGAGTTATTCGACATTAGAAGTTTGAGAAATTTAAAAGATTTGGTTCTAGCTTTCATGCAATCACAATCATACCATCTTTGTTTATATATTTTATGAGTTTTTAAATCGTTCTGTTGCGGAATGGATTTCTTTATTATTTCCGTTAGAGCTTCGATATTTGCTTTATAACGCTGTGTGCGTAGTTCCAAAAGATTCACATTCATGTTTCGCTGATACGATTCCATTATTCGGTCATTCCAGACAAATTTCGGCAGAAGGCTTAATGGTTTTGTGCAAGCATAGTTGCCACCAACAGTAGAATTAAGGGTTACTTCCAAGGGCATGTGGTCCGAAAAGATCTCGGTTCCTATTTGAAAACTGTCTAGAAGCTTGAGGCAATTTACCGAAACAAAACAGTAATCTATTATTGAGCATGATGTTCCTCTAATAAAGGTCAATTCACCATCTGGATCTCCTTCGCAACTACCATTCAACAAGCACATGTCATACTCATCAGCAAGTTCAATTATTTTTGCTCTTTTGTTATCATAAATTAGGTCTTTAGATCTGCGACATGGTTCCAGCAGAGTACTGTTGTATCCCGATGCGAAATTATTTTGTGTGAGTCCTACACGACCATTAAAATCCCCAATAAGCATTATATCCGTACAGTCCAAGGAGTGCAGTGAGTCGCAGAGTTTATCGAAATCACGCTGCCAATGATTACAGTTTAAGTAGATTGGTACCAAAACTACATCCAGGGTATTCAGTTTTAAGTTAATAACATCCATTTCGTCAGCTTTTACAAAGATACTCGTATACAGTCCCTCGAGGTCGTCACGAAAGCCGAATCGTGTTCCACCACTTTCTCTCCCAAAAAGTGAAGTTTTTATAGCAGGAGACCAGATTAATTCATAGTTTGAGAAAATATTCTTAAATCTAATTTCTTCATTATCTAATAGATGTGTTTCAAATAATACAAAAATATCAAAACTTTTTACATAATTAAAAAATGTTACAAAATTCGTTTTGTTTTTTAAACCTGACACATTGTAGCTTAAAATTTTTATTTTCTTGATAACTATGTTTTTTTCAGCATCATTCTGGTAGACATGGGCACATCATGCGTCATGTACAGCCGCCTTAGAGCTTGTGGATGAACCCAAAGATTTTTCGCATATTGGTGTTTTGCTAAGTTTGGCATCACCGCTGCGATTGACATTAGCCGTCAAATTTGAAGTTTTGTGAGAAGTATTCTCTTTCGTAGCTGTTTTGTGTGTACTTCTGATTTCATTAATAAAAAGATTTTTATTTAACGAAATGTCACCAAAAATAGATTGTATTATTTCCATGCCACTTTTTTCACCATACCTCAATTCAAGCGCGGAGTCCCAAGTAAAGACATTCTTGGCAATGCGGAGCTTGTCATCCCGTAGAGAAATTTTTATTGATTCGTCTTTTTGACGAAGCTCCTTCATGATTGGAATCATTTTTGCCCGACGGTGTCTAACGTTAAAGGGTAAGTTATTTTGGATGCTTATTCTAGTACCCTTCAATTTGAAGGCATTCCTCATCACGATCCAGGCAGACTCCTTGGATCTCATCTTTAGAACTATCGTAGACTTGTTTGTGTTATGGCTGTGTATCCTATACGCAGACTCGATGATTTGATTCGGAGTTGAGTCAACTAACACGGCGCAAATGGATTTTGACTTTTCGCTCATGTCTACTTGATCTTCAACAGGCAGGTGAACAACAAGATTCGCTTCAGTACTCATCTGTATGAGTCGGTCAAGCTGGTTCTCAAGACGTTTGTTTTGTTCTTCCAGATACACAACTTTTTGCTCAAGTTCTTCTTGTCGCATACTCAATGCTGAGATTTGTTTAAAGAAATCTTGCAGATCTGCCCCTGAGGCTAATTGTTCCACAAGTTTTTCGTTGTTTTCGAGTAGAATTTCCTGCATTCCCTCAACACTCAGAGTAGAAGTAGATCCCATAGCGAGTTTTGGTTCAATTTCACTCAAGCTTTGGTGGCGTTTTTTGTTTCCTGGGTGTTCCGGAGAGATGTGGGATATTCCTCTTTCTACCATTTATAGGTTAGTTTAATGATGGAATTTTTAACTTGGCTATAAAACAGCTTAGGTGTTAGAACTTACTCGAATTTCAATTGCCTGAGGTAAAGCGTCTCTTAATTTATAAGGTGAATGTGTTTCCTCAATTAACTTTCACTTAAAACACTTTTCTTTTTTGCTTTTTGATCCGGAGATAAATTTTTTGCTTCCACTTTCGCTTCAATGACGTTTGCAGAGCTCAAGTTTCCGACTTGAGTCCTCTTTATCAGTGGTATGCTCACTCAGGAGTTATGCTCTGGTTAACTTCTATCACTATGCTGGGTGTTCCTAAACATGTTCCATTAGGAAATTTTCTGTGGAAGATTTTACGGGAAGATCTTGGCTTAAAAGCTTATAAGATCCAGCTTGTACAAGAGTTGAAACCGCGCGATCATTATTCGCGCCGTAGGTTCGTTGAATGGGTCGAAAAAATGATTCAGCTTGATGCTCATTTTCAACGCAACATTTTGCTCTCCGATGAAACCCATTTTGGTTAAATGGATATGTACACAAGCAAACTTGCCGAATTTGGAGTGAAGAAAACCCAGAAGCCTTTGTCGAGACGCATTTATAACCACTAAAACTCACTGATTGGTGTGCTTTATGGGCTGGTGAAATCATCGGCCCATATTGTTTTAAGGACGATGCCGGCCAGAATTTACCGTCAATGGAGAGCGCTATAGAAACATGATTTTTGACTTCTTCGTTCCTCAGTTGAATTGACGTGACAGAGCTTTGGTTTCAACAAGATGGCGCAACATGCCACACGGCGCGCAATATCACCAATTTATTGCGGGAAACATTTGCTGAGCGCATAATTTCGCGTGATGGACCTGTGAGCTGGCCTCCATGATCCTGTGATGTCATACCTTTAGATCACTTTCTTTGGGGATATGCGAAGTCACTAATCTATGCCGATAAACTAGAGACGTTGGACGAGTTGGAAGTCCACATTCGCTGTGTTATTGCTGATATACGGTCCCAGTTACTCCATAGAGTTGCCGAAAATCGGACTTCACGATTGCGCTTCATTCGAGCTAGCCGTGGGCAGAATATGCCCAATGTCATATTTAAGCACTAATGACATAATATTATCTATTAAATAAATGTAACATCATAGACAATAACATTATCCTCAAGTATTTTATTTCATATTGAATTTCTATAACTCTAAAAAACACACTTTACAATTCCAAGATTTTTGGATTCAGTGTGTGTTAGTATCAGTCTTTCAGACCACAGATATATTCAATTCGGTCTGCATGACCTTCCTTCCCGCCAACCAGAATTGCGGAATTATAGGAAAACTGATTGGCCAAAATACAGAGGAGCACTTTTAAAAATACACTCCTCTGAACTTCAAAGTCCCCCACGTAACACCTTCGAACTTGACTTGAAAGTCAAGGAATTCACCCTGGCTCTTAATCAGGCAATGGTTGCTCCCTGTCCTCTATAGGAAAGTAAAAGCCGCACTGGTAGACATCAGCACTGGGACCGCTTAGAAACGTCTGTAGGAAACTTTTCAACCAAGCACAAGAAAACTGACTGACTCATACAAGGAATCTCTCAAAATATATAAAAAAGATTTGAGGAAGACAAAGCGACAATTCCGGAGGTCATTCTGTGACAAAATAAGAGAAACATGTCAGACATCTCGGCTAAGAAAAACCCTCTCCACAAATCCTACGATGTCTTGCTGCTTCAAAAAAACTGATATCTCTTGAACGACCTCAAGTGCTGGATCACTCAACCTACGACTAAACACCCACTTTCCAGGTAGCTCCCTATTCACAGCATATAACAACCGTAGCATCACTACTGCAGCAGCGACTACGACGGCGAACGGTTCGATTACAAGATATAAGCTGTTTTGGTGCTGCATAACCATAATACCTGCCGAGCTAAAAAGGTCCTCCAAAAGCGTCCTGCTCACGCTAGAGCTGCGTAGAAATAACTAACATTCCCCAGTCGTGGATATAAGTTAATGTAATTTTCATCTCCAAAGCCATAAAATGTTCTCATGTTGTCCCAAAGGTCCTCAGAGCTATAGGTCTTTCATATTTCCTTCTGAAAACTCTTGAACGACAGATTGATATCACATACAATCGAAAATTGATTCACGACTTTTGTCTACGTTTCAACGACGCTACTGTAAAGGAAAGTCGGTGGAAATGGCTCTACATTCGCTGACTAGCCACATCGAACGATCCCTACATTATAGAGAGTACACAATTGTTGTATTCCTGGACATAGACTCTAAAGATAGATAGCACACTTGGGGAGTTGATGAGTCTTGTGCTAAATAGCAGGATAATCAACTCCAACCTGGGTGGGGCTTCTGCTAAAAGATATGTTAGCAGAGGTACACCGGTGTCCTTTCTTCCATTCTCAGGAACTTAGTGATCAATGAATTGCTGATTGCGGATCACGTTGCTATAGCCGTCTCAGATAAGCATCTTAATACCATTACAGAACGGCTTCAACAAAATTTTAACAGATTAACCCATTGGGTGGATCGCTGTGGATTGGGAGTAAACCGATCTTGTCCTCTTTTCCAGGAAATGCAGAATTCCAATTATAGACCCTACTTCAGTAAACGTTACTAGTTTAGTCTTCTTCGATACAGCGAAATATCTGGGTCTTACTTTTGACACCAAAATAAATAAAATATTCAAGAAAGAGCAAAGAAAGCCACAGTAGCTCTACATAAGAAATTGGGAACAAATGGGACCTTAACCTCCCATTACTTAGTGGCTGTAAACGCATCTATTCGCCTTAAAGCGACTATACAGTGAGCACACGCTAATATTCTTAATACACTAGAAATCCTTTCAGAGAACATCGATTACACTATGCCCCAATATTTGGCAAGGACTTTTATGTAAGCATCCCCTCCACATCCCTCTGGGAGGAAGATGCTTTGATGGATGACAAGTCAATCCACTTTTATACGGATGATTCCAAGATTGATAGTGCGGTTGGTGGCGGTGTTTTTTTAGATAAGCTCTTCCTCTCTTCCGGCTTCCAAATTACTGCAGCATCTTCTAGGCGTAAATTTTGGCGATTAAAGAAGTCCTACTCTGGCTGAAGGGATATCCGCATCTTTACGCATGGTTAGGTCGCAATAAAATCCCTGAACTCAGTCTCAGAAAATTCTAAAACAGCTCATGACTGCCGATCATCTCTTAGGGAGATGGCAGAGCAGTTCAAGAAGGCTTGGCATCTTTACCAATGGTTTCTGTAGTAGTTGCATGCACGAGATGGAGGAGGAGACAATCCTCCACCTACTCTATACATGCCCAGCTCTCTTCCAAAGAAGGAAACTCCACTTTTAATAGTCTCCGAAGCTTCATTAGAAACTTAAAATGGCTCCAAAAGTAGGAGTATCACAGATCTACGTGGCATCACAATAAACCAATAGGCCTAAGTGGGTTGAGTTCTTCATTAGCCACTCTTACCTAACGTAACTTAGCCGAGTATCAGACTTTCCAGAATGAAATTAATGGGATTTTTACCAATCAGAGACGGAGTATGGTGTTAATCTTCCAAGATATCACATTCCGCTTGAGACTTCAAGCCATCCTTCAGTGTTTATAGTTTATGAAGACAAGAGTGTAATTGTTCAACTGGGTTTTTTAAGGACCTGGCTCTCTAGACCAGACTGGGAGTTAAGCGTGGGGTAATTTCCCCCCGGAAAAACAAGCAGTTCAGAGACAAGCAAAGCATTTTATATGTACGGATACAATCCTGACGACCTCGGCAAATGTTTTAAGGGTAATGAATTTCGGTTTTGTATATGGAATGTCAGGACCCTTAACAGACCACGAGCTGCCAAAGAACTCATTCAGGCCTTAGATTATTATAGGCAGTCTAAGTGCAATATGAAGCCCCGGGCGGAAAGCCTACAGAGTATAGGGATTACAGCAACGAAGACGAATTCAATGACCTTCTAGACCGCACATATGTTCAGTGCCACAGCTATGACCCAGAATTGTGCTGGGAAATCTTAACGCAAGGCTGGCTAATGAAGCCACCTTTGAGCGCATCAACAGAAAAAAGGCCTGCATAACACCATGTCTGATAATGGATTCAGTTTCGTAGAACTTATATTGGTTCTAAAAGACAGCCAGCTATACAACGCCCTGCCAAACTCTTCAGATTATGCAAGATGTACGTTTACAGAGAATTCTTGCTGCTCCATCATGGTTAATAATGAGTTAACCGAGACCTTCAATGCTAAGAAAGGTATTAGACAAAGCGCTCTAAAAAGAATCGTCCAAAACTTACAAGGCAACAAAAGTCGGAACAATTACGTGCGTATTCGGATGACATTGATGTGATTGGACAAACCTAACGAGCCGTCAGTGAAGCTTCAGGTGGAAACTGCCAATGTTGGTTTGATGGTAAACAACTTTAAATAAAACAATAAAATATATGCTTTCATCTAAAAAGGTCACACACCACCAAAGCCAGAACATTGCCCTTAGCAATTACTCCAAAGTTTGAGAAACAGGGCCTTTCTCATAAGATCAAAGTCCCTTTCTATAAGAGCCTCATACTTTCGTAGACATAAGATACGAAACGAATGGAGCATGGCACAAATTCGTCGTTGCGTCCGCTTATTTTCCCTATGATTTGTTACAACCTATTCGGACTTCGAAGAACGCCTCTTACGAAGCTTTTTGCGAAAAGTTCGAAACTATCAGTCATACTGGTAGGCTGGTCAAAGTCCTCAAAAGAGGAAGATCAACCATGCTGGAAACATTCAGAAAATCTGACAGTACCTATACTTAGTCGAAAGCAGAGACTGTCCGTCTTATGCTTAAGTCTTCTTCGCAGGTAACCTAATCGGAACCAGCTCACAACTGGCTCCTATCAACAAAGCTGGTAGGCAGAATTGAAGGCGCACTCGACAAGATGGAATACGGCTTGGGCATTTTCATCGACTGACGTTGTTCTCTTTACGAGTAGGAGGAAGCTTCCTGGTGTGAGTCATCTAGGCACCACCATCCAATTCTCCAAAGAAGCTAAATATTTGGGTGTCATCTTGGACATCAAACTTCTCTGGAATAAACATGTTACGCCGAAAGCATCTAAAGCATTGTCGGCAAGATGGGTCCTTTGGATCTACACGGCTATTATAAGGCCAATTATACCCTACGCGGCGGTGGTTTGGAGGAATAAACTCTCGCGAAAATACGTGATTGCTGGTTTTACCGGACTCCAAAAAACGGTTTGTCTTGGATGCATGGGGGCTTTCCCCAGCATTGATGGATCTCCCTACCCTTGATATTCATGTCATGAGCTGCAATCTCAAAGCCATCTTCCGTCTAAAAAGAAGTGGCCTTTGGTACAACACGCACTGGAGCTTTGATGACCATGCCCGTCGTCTGTCTTACGAACATGCCGTCCGATGCAATAACGCCAGAGCACCTATTGCGGAAAAAATATGAAATCGACTTTTCTTGTGCCCATGACTGGTTTCGGACAGAATCTGAGCCAGGCAAAGAATGCAGTCGGGTCTTCACGGGCGGGTCCAAAACCAGAATATGTAGGATGTGGCACTGTTGTTTTTCTGGACGGCGACCACGTTAGATTTCACATCACGTTAGGAAAGCTTGCATCTGTCTTCCAAGCGAAGATTTACGCAATCCTGATGACAACGAACTATACTGCATAGAACCGGTGGAGGGAGCGAAGCATTTGCATCTGTAACGACGGCCAAGTTTCGCTTAGCGCCTTGTTGAACCCTCTTACGACTTCCAAGCTAGTTCAAGAGTGCAAGAAATCCCTGAACGCAGTCGGAGGACTGAATTCAGCTACCCGTGCTCTGTTCCGATAGAAAAAAAAAGTTACACCTTCGAACTGTGATATTTAATTGAGTAATGCACAAGTTCAAAGGATGGCAGTCTTCTTTGATTCACCTTGAAAACATAGTCATCAACGCTAAGACTTATGAAGATGAGCCTTTGCATTTTGGAAACTGTTTTGAATGCATTGAAAGTGGCAGACTAAACAACAATAAGCACGAGTATGTATGGACGCCTAAAAACAAAACAAAAAACAACTTGGGGTCGAAACCCATGCTACCAAACTGCTGGAAACACAGCAGTGCTCTTCCTCAACGATCAAATTTCAGGTTTCTCTGGGTTGTGCTCCTACTATACAAGGTTCTTGCAAAGATTTTTTTTTTACAAAGGCATTCATCAAACTTTGTCCTCAAATTGAACGTGATTAGTTTGGCTCTTAATGATGGCTCCTTAGGCTATCGAGTGAGCAGAGGAGGACTTCAACCTATTGTGCAGAAGACAGCTGCTACTACGGCTTTTCCGAGACAGAAGGACATTCTTTGAGTCTGGTAGTTCCGGGGTCTCACGGGGTTTTTCCGCAAGTTTGTGCTAAACTATGGGCACTGGGCAACTCCACTGGCAGACCTCACAAAAGCAGACCACACTTTGTTTGGACGGAACGGCAAGATGAAGCATTTTAAAAGCTGAAGGAGATACTCGTCAATCCGCATGTACTGGCTCTGATGCCTCATCGTCCGGCCTGGCTGGAATCCTCCTGCAGAGGGGTAAGAGAAGCGGCTCGTTGCCGCCTGTGGTATTTTGCATCCGCAAATTGTTTGAAGACGAAAAGAAATACAACTCGTACGACCTCGGAGTCCTAGCGATAGTGGAGAACGTAAACCGATTCAGGGTGTATTTGATGGAAGGTCGTTTTAAAGTTCTCACACACTGTAAGGCCATAGTTGCGACCAGCAATAAAGCAAAATTAATCCCCCAAGTGCGTCGATGGCGGCTCAAACTGCAAGAATTTGACTACGACGGCGCACGTCGATGTCCTAAGTCGGGAACCAGTAGCAGATGAGCAACAGTTGGAAGAAGCATCTGCGTTAATACTGAACGTCCAGATATCAGACGAGGATTAGTTGGCGACCATGCAGTGGCAGGACCAAGGGCTGCGAGACATGATCTCCAAACTGAAGGCAGTAGAGATGTCGTTGGCGAAGAAACAGCTATAAAAGGACTATATCGTCAGAGGGTACCATCTTTTCCGTAGACGATGCGGAGAGGTGGGTGGTCCCAAAAGCAATCCGGTGGAGGGTCCTTAAGCTGTGTCATGATGATGTGGGGCATCCCGCTGACGAGAAAACGCTTGAATGGCTCAGAAAAACCTTTTGGTTCCCGAAGATGAGATGATTCACCAGGAGCTGCATCAAGTCGTATGTAGAGTGCGCTTAGACAAAGAAGAATGGCGGAAAATCCGAGGGGGAATTCCACAGTATGGATAGCATTCCCCTCTCATTCGACACCGTACACCTCGTTCATCTTGGCCCCTTCACGAAGAGAAGGGGAGGAACCAGGTACGTTCTTGCTTTAGTTGATAATTTCATATACCATTCTCCGAACTGTGAAGACCACGAATACCAAGAGACTCTTCAGCATCCTGAGTGAAGTGGCCAGCTAATTTGGGTTGCCGAGAAGGATTGTCACCGACCGAGGAACTTCATTCACTTCGCGAATGTTCAGCCAGTTTTGCAACGAGAACGGAATCCAGCAGATTATGACCGCTGTCAGAATACATAGAGCAAATGGGCGTTACTCAGGTGTATGCATACTTCAGAAAGGTGGGGGGGGGGGGGGGGAGACTGGGCAAGCCCTCTCGAGCGGTCCAGTGAAGACTGAATTCCGTCCGAAACTGCACAACGAAGGCGAGCCCGCACGAACTCCTATTTGCTTACACGAGGAGTATTACGAGTGACAAGCTGCTACGGGAGCCTGGAGAGCTGACCAAGTTGGAAGCCGGTGAAATGGAACGACGGCGAGACGAAACATTGGCCAATATTGAGCACAGCCAGGCCCGTCAGAAGGCAAGATTCGACGCGAAGCACATATTGCCAATAGTGCATCAGCCGAGAGAACTTGTGTTGGTGGAGAACAAGCCTACAGCTACAGATGAGTCTCGGAAGCTGGAGCCACAATATCGAGACGCATACATCATTTCGAAGGCTCTGTCAAATGACCGGTGTGTGGTAAAGAATATCCCTCACATGCACTGAAAGCAGCGGAAGCTTGGCACCGTCATGGTGTCGGACAAAATGAAACGCTTCTGCGAGCTGCCAAAGGAAGGCTTTGTCAACGATGTCAGCTACGAAGAGTACTCTGATTTCGGGGGCGAGATCGAAGGTAGGATGGCTCAGTTGTAACGCTATAAACGAAAACGTATAAAAGCCTGCAGCGGAGACTGTTGGATTGCATTTTAGTTCCATTCGTCTACGGAGGCAGACCTCTAAATATCGGTGAAATAAAGCACAGAGAAGTAACAGTCGATTTTTGTTCTGCTTGTGTTTTCTTTATTTTCCTAACACCATGATAAATGGAGTCCCCTATAGCAGCCATATTGGACCTATCATTTTCGTACTAAAGATCAAGAAAGTGCGACGTGCATATCTTGGAGAAACGCTATTCAGAGCCAGAGCGGTAGCGTTGATAGCTCAAATATATCAGGTTTAATTTGTATTCATGTGAAGCTTACGATTCTTGGCAATATTTGACCCAGTTTTGAGAGGACTTCAAGAATTTTTTCACACTTAACTTTAAGTCAGAACAGGTTACTTTCCACGATGTCACCCAAGTCAGACCTATAAAATCCCGATGAATCAATCTGCAACAATGCCATGCTGCAGTTGATTTATTTATCTTTTTTTTTTGTTTTGTCAAAATCAAGTTGCGCTTTCCATGCACAACAAAAGAGTTCACATCGAGCACGACAGGGTACGACAGAGTACGACAGAGTACGGCAGAGGAGCCCACAGAATCTCACATCGCACATTGTTATTAAAGATGCATTTATTCCACCCACAACCAGAGATACGAGCACTTCGAGGCATAAGGGTTCTCCATTGACTCTGCTCCAGCTCACACTTTTCCACAATAACAAAAAAAAAAAAAAATAAAAAATTGTTCGAACACCGATCGCCGATTTTAATCCGCGCGCTCAGTTAATTGCACGTCTCTGACGATCACGACGTTTGTCGAATTCTTCCATACGAAATTTGCAGCCAGCACATCCATATGGCTACGGATATTCGTACGAATGTATCATTGCAACTCAAAAAGATGACATCTGTGAGTCGCGAGATTTCCGCAGAAGTCAGTCACTGCGACTTCCATAATCTTCATCATTGACATTCAGCTGGGGCTCTGGAGGAGTACGAATACCACTGGAGTTGGTAGTTGGTAGTCGTACTCCTGCCTACTTGTTGCTGTCACTGCCACAAATGGCCGATGGGCAGCAACACCATGGTGTGATTCTTTTTCAATTGAGTGTACTTCTCTGTAGCCTGAAATTGTTGTCAGAGCCCAATGCCCGGTGGTGGCTTATCCTTGCAATTGGATCTTAAAATAGAGTCCAACTCCACTGGCAAGTGCATACGGAATGCTATCCGTTTTCCGGTCAACTTGAATGGCAAATGATTGATTCTCTGTGCTCGAGTTTGCATATCGCGCAGGAGGGTACGAATTATTGTCCAAGGAGGACCAACCTTGTAGTCGATGCTGGGGTTATTCGTGCCTTAATTTACATGATATCGCCATGATGGAGAGAAGCATCTCTTTGGCTGCCCACTATGAAACGGTGTTTTATGTGTACTTGCCAGATTCGTCTAGTGATGAAGCACTAGTAGGTCCAACTACCCATATACTCGCATGGTCGGTCGTGCTAATCTTTCCGGACAAGGTGGTGGTGGACAATACGAATACGAGTACGTTTGTGCAGTTGTAGGAATAGCCTTGTGTTTTGTGAAGCTTGCAACTTGGTAAGGTGCAACTTGGAGTTGGCTTAGTAAACTGATGAATGGATAAGGATAATGTGGTCAGAGCAGTGAGTTCATTTGAGTAGAAGAAGCGGTATTGGTGGCTTAATGGGATTCTGGATGAAAACAACGCTGCCGCTGATAACAAAATAAACTGTAAAGCACAATCTTGATTGTGTTTTTAGCAGTTTTCGGAACTCTTAAAGGCTTTTTAATGAGGATGTATTTTTTGTACGGAGGTTAGGTCGGTAATACTGCAGACTAGCAGGCATTCGGATTCGTCCAGGTGGTTGTACAGTTGTAAATATGTTATGTCTTTGCTTTTTGGTGTGTCAGTAAGTTTAACTTGATGAAAGATTCACGTAAAGCCTCTCATCCGTAGAGCAAATCTGCGAATTGTATGAGTCCTTACATCAAATACATGAAATAGCTCGAATGAAAGCCAGTTAAATTGACGCGCACATAAACTGCATAAACTAGTGCTGGGAACTGGGAAGGACGATCAGTTCAAACACCTTGGAAATCAAATGCAACCGCAATTTTTCATCTTTCAGGACGCATTCTCTGATACGTGCCATTTATTTCATTTCGGCCAAATTAAAAAAACCGTCCATGTTGACACGACCGTATATATAATGCTGGACTTAACACAAAATTGGGTGAAGATAAGACTGTGAGTGCCCTGTGGCAACAAGCCGCTACTCACTCATTTCTACTTTTATCCTGGAACCTCCAGAGTGACCTCAGTATAAGACCCTTCCTTATATAGAGCTCAGTGGGTTGGTTAGTTCTAACTAGTCGTAAAAATAACCATCAATGTAGGGTTCTCATTCTTCTGACAACGCAGTCACAAAGAAGGTGATGAACTGATTCAATATTTCTTCATCCCTCCAGCACCTGAGGCACTCTGCATCGGCACTAAAGTGCTCACTCCCCAGTGAAAATGCCAGACACAGGACGTAGTCCTTAAGATGTTTGCAAATAGCGCGTGCCAGAGTAAGGTACTGAGGGAAAATAGAGAGATACCGACGTGCGTTGGTTTTAAATGTTTGCAAGTTATAGTGACTAGGAAATAAAGAGATCGGCAGGGCATTCCATGAGTGAGTTGTACGCCTTAGGAACGAAACACCGCTATGAATGTTCACCAGTATATCCTCAAGCCCACTTGAAGGTTTGAAGGGATGGAGTGCTGTTGGCGATTTCTATGGAACACTGAGTGGGACACAAGACATTACATCGGTGTTCGACGGTGTAGAAATGTTTTAGGCGCACCTAACAAAATGTTGGCATTGTATTGCAATTTTGGGCGGATGAATGCCTTATATATTGAGGCCAGGTAGGAGAGGGTGAAATATTTCTTACATCGCTTGAGGAAACCTAGACATTTTGTAGCATTTTTTGGCGACATCCAATATGTAGTTATTTCGTCGTAAGTTGTCATTGACACACATACCGAGAATGGAAAGTTTTTCGGTTTCCACGATGCAAGTGCCATTCATGGATAATGGCTGGGTTTTTCTATTTCGCTTTGACGACAGCAGACAGCATTGTGTTTTGGAAGCATTAAATTCCACTCTATTGATAGTTCCCCAATTGGTTGTGCCCTTAATATCGGAATTTAATGAGCTTAACATACGCTGCCATTCCCGTTCTACGGCCGAAGAGCAGGTGACGTGAATTCGGAAATGAACATGAAAAGCGGAGAGTACTGTCGTCAGCAAAGAAATATATTGGATTAGAAATAGCAGACAAGAGATCGTTAATGAAAATTAGTAAGAATGTCGGAAACAGAACGGAGCCCTGGGGCACACCAGCATTTATTTTATGAACATCAGACTTGAAACCATCCAAGACAACTTAAATTTAACGTTCCGAAAGGTAGTTGAAGGAGAGAGACATCGATCCCAAATGCACGCATTTTCAACAAAAGAACCTGATGCCAAACTCTCTCAAATGCCATAGAAATATCAAGTGCAACTATCTTGCTTTCGCCAGATTGGTGCAGATTTTGGTTCCACTTTTCGGTAAGACATGCCACCAAATCACCACTGGACTTGTTGCTATGAAAACCGTACTCCCGGTCATTGAGAAGTTTTCGTGTTTCGAGATATTCTATGAGCTGACGGTTTATCAGCGTTTCCATGAACTTGGAAAGAAGGGGCATAAGTGTAATGGGTCTGTAGGAGGAAAGAGAAGAAGAATCGCCTTTTTTTAGGGACGGCCTAGACAAATGCTGTTTTCCATCTGCTCGGAAAGAGTCCTAAAGAGTGTGATTGATGAACAAGCTTACGCAGTGGTTTTGTCAGCGAGGAAGAACACCTCTTCAGAAGGAGGAGAGATATATCATCTGGACCGGCGGATTTGTGAATGTTAAAATCTTTAATAACTCTTGCTACTACACGAGTGCGAATGTGGATTTGTCCCATTGAAGATTTGGAACCTTGTAGTATTTTTTGCCTCAGTTTTTGGTCGTATTGCAATTTCACGTGCTTGAGAAAGACGTTGCAGTCATTCCTGGCTCGTTTGAACTTTTTTCAGTTTTCCTCTGTCGGGTTGGTCTTCTAGGACCGAAAAAACAGTTCTCTAACAGCCTCTTTACAGCTCGAGTCGCCCCCTCCTTTTTTTTTGGTCTGACACTCTTAATCCGATAAGGGATAAAGGAACTCATTCCAAAGAGAATGGTGTCTGTGATCATACCACCAGCGGCATCCACGTTGTTATCGATGAAACATAACGACCAGTTAAATTTCCTAAAGAGGGTGTTAAGTCCACCCCAATTGGTTCTTTTTGAAATATTTTCTCTAACTGTGTGGTCAGTGTACGATAAATTAGCTTCTATGACACAGTCGTCCGACGAGCCTAGAGGACATAGCGTATTGACCTTGTATTTGTCGGACTGAGAAGTTAAAAATAAGTTCAGGGTGTTGGCCGTATGACTATCAACGTCTGGTATTCGCGTGGGCTCATTTACAAGCTGGGTTAAGTTATTTTCCGCAGCAAAGATCTCAACCCACCGTCCTTCGGGTGTTGTCTGTCCAGAATGTCAAAGCCACCCAGAATTGTGTATATTAAAATCGCCCGTAATAATGATTTCAGTATGAGGACACAGCGATACAATTCTTTGAATGAAGTCAGACAGCACATCAAACTCGTTAAGGGTCGAATTACTGTCTAGTTTGGGGCTTCTGTAAATAAAGCAGTAGTGGATAATATGCTTACGGTGATGGAATTTTAACCACATGACATTGAATTCCGGATTGGAACAGGGATTACATTGTGGTGGAGTTTGGAAAGCTACATAACTACGCACGTAAATGGTGAGACCGCGATGAGAAAAGGATATGGCACTAGTTCATAGCCATGTAGCTTCAGATCAGAGTGATCTAATAGGTGTGGTCGGGCATCTGCCTGTGTTTCACTAAGTGCCAAAATAGCTGGTCTGAATTTACAGTCGTGGACGTATGCAGGCCGCTTATATTTGCTATGTCCACTCTAAATTCCCTAGTCATTACAAATTAACAAACACAAAAGACACAAACACCGACGATGCTAAGCGAGGCTGCAACATGAAAATTCTGACTCAGTCACTGCTTCTGCTGCATAACAGAGTGTACTTGTCCAGGGGATAAAACGAGTAACTTTATGAATTTGTACATAACCAATAAGCGGAAAACATGGATATAGAAAACTCAATAACCTTGCGAACAAAACTACTTTCTGCAACTGTTTTTGAAGCCTGAATAACGGCTACTATCTAAAAAATACTCTAATCGTTGCTAATTCTCAACGATCAATTGACTTCGAAAGTTTCACTGTGAACCCCGGCTCGCGTACCGACTGTCATCTTCGGTCTGTCGACGTGGAAAGCTAGTTCCTTTTCATTAGTTTCCATCTGACTCTTCCATTTAGCTCTGACGAAAATCCCAATAGTGAAGCTCTTGTCAAAGCTACTGATTCGAGACAAGTAACCACTCTTCGTCATTTTATCTGCGATTTTTCTGGACGGTATGAACGTAGGGTGACGGCGATCACAATCCCAATTGCCTAAGTCTAAGTGCAGTTCTAGCTTTGTTATAGCCAAATGAGACCTAGCAAGGCTTAAATCAGATATGCTCCTTAAATGGATATGCTCCTAGTGACGTTAAGATGTCAATGCAATCATTGAACTCCACACTAAAAGGTGGAAGGTCTATTCTCGCAATAGAACAATAACAGGGAAAACAAGGGCAGCCAACGTCTCAGAGTGGGCTGTTCCCTAAAAAGGAGGGAACATTCCTGGTGTTCCTTTGTAAGAAAGACTGTAGACTTCTTACTGATGTCATAACGTGCGCCACGCTTTTCCAGAGTACTTGTTTGTGATAGGTATAATGGACAAAATGTCCCACGACGCTTTCTATAAGGGTCATGACTTCCTGCTTTGACCTAAATCGGGTTCGAGAGACTAGGCACTTTCTTTTCTTCTTCCTCTTTTATTAACCGTTCAATTATTTAACGGGAGTACCTACATCTAATTCTACATTTGTAGGTACTTACGTGTGGCAATGATTAGTGTTCGACTTCATAGAAGTAGCATATCCTGACAGATGCTGGTTCGATAAATAACGATAAACAGCCTCTGCAGCCGAACACCTTGCAGCTCTGCTAATGAGACCCACTTCCCGCCCCCTCGTGGCCCTATCTGAAAACCTCTCCGGAGATTGCAAGGTGAAGGGAACTTATGGCGAGCTTTCTACGCTACAAATCAGGACAAGTGTCGGACTAACGAAGAGGAGAACTTCGGATTACCAAGTTCTTTTTTGTATTACGACTGATCTAAATTACGGAATACTTGACAACGATTTTGAAATGGCAGCAGTTAAGCTTGACCCTTGTGGTATTTTGTTACCTAAATAAGCAGGCGTGAAATCCTGCTGAAATGGCTTTTAGGCTAATGCTACAAACGGCTCCATCCCTGAAAACCATGGCAGGCCTCTAAGAACACGCCATGTATCGTTACCAATAAGGTGGTGGTGTAGGTCAAGATATAACATTCCTTTTTAGAATCGATTTGGTATTGGCCCGGCTCTCCATCAGGGCCTGTGTCAACCATCGCATGGCCTCACTGTTTGCATAGACAACCATGGGATCCCGAAGTTACTACACATTCGAACATCGATACCGACTTTGAGTTGGGACCCAACAAACTGATCACAAATAAACCAACAAAAACAATTGAAGTTAAGGAAACATATGGAGTAAACATATTTTAGATGAGTTCGAGGGCGCAGAGGCTATCCGGCAGGCAAACGCAGACCCCGCAGAAGTATATGGAGTAAAGCGCGATAACACCAGATTCCGCAGCATCGTAACAGATTGGGAATGCACGTTAGAATATCGGTGGAAATGTTGGAGGATGGTAAGAGGCGTTCCATCCACCAATAAGGCTCTTTGCGAATTGTCAGAAATTGAGATGCACGGCGATCAAGCCACAGAAGTTATCCGAAAAAATCAATGCTCACAGATGTCGCCGTGGCTGAAATTTGCAGTAGCCGCGAAAATAAGTCAGGAGTTTAACTGCGAAATTCCTAATTCAAAACGGACACAAGAACCAGCCGATAGGAATAGCGGACTTTGGAGCAAAGCAAAGATTTTAAGGCCTACAAAGACGAACTTGAAAAAGCTGAAAAGGCCCATACCGACTAGCAAGTGTAGGTGAAAATATTAACATGGCATGGTTGAAGGTGATTCGTAAAGGAGAAAAAGCCAACAAGACGAATACTCGACCTGGTGAGATAGTGGTTCTTAAGAAATGAGGACTCTCATATGCCGAAATACTGCTCAAAGTCAAGGCTGATCCAAAACTTGCAATTCTCTGTGAATCCGTAACTAAGATCAGACTGGTGGCTGGCCGTGGCTGAAGTGGTAGTGTATTGGCTTGCCAATCGGACGGTTCGGGGTCCGAAAGGCATTCTTTTTTTCAAGCAACTAAGATCTCGTGGGATGTCTAAATACAACAATAAAGTCAATTTACACCAATAATTTAGTCTCCAAAAAAAAGGGGACAAAAAGGCGGCCTGCTGTCCAGCTGAATGCGTCAGGAGATCAAACCGACCAATTTAAGAACGTTATCGATGAAACCCTTGGCAACGAAGTAGAAATTCGGGCAGTATCGCATCGCATTACTTAAAGATAAAGGACATTGACGAAGCCACAACAATAATCAACACAATCAGCTCGATGATATGTGCGATAGTGATCTAGTTAGCCTTAGAAATGCTTACGGACACACTCAAATTGCGACAATAAGCCTGCCTGCGAGTAACGCTAATGTAATATTCGTACTAAAATCAGGGAGCATCAAAACTGGGTGGATGAACTGTCGTACTTCAAGTACTTTGAACACCCAGCAGATCACTGGAAAGCGAGCTAGACCACCCAAAGTAATGCGGAGAAGAGGACCGCATACCTAAAAACTAAAAGCAAGTTGATGTGGTCCTGAACAGAGAAACATATAAATCTTTAAACGAATGTATCTGAGTAAACGATAAGATAATATTGACGGGTGGAAACAAAGCTTTTCAGAAAACCAAGGAATTGGCGGAGGGTTTCGCCAGCGCCAGGATCAATGACACCCACTTTTACAGCTGCTATTCTCCGCCAAGCCTGTGCTGAGAACAATATTAAAAGTTGCTGGATGATCCTGTAACGGAGGTAAAAGGAAAAATCCCGGTAGTATTTGGGGGAGATTTCAACCCGTGGACCACAGAATGGGTCGGCAGGACGACGAATTCAAGAGGACGAGCTTTACTCGAGACATTCGCAACACTGGATATAGCTCTAATGAATGAGGGCACGAAAAATACTTTTCGTAGCAATGGTTCTAGACATAAGCTTAGTCAGGTGCTTTCTAGCGGGTAACACAAAATGGTGGGTCAGCGAAGCCTATACAAAAGTGACCGTCAGGCTGTGATTTTCGAACTCCTAAAAGAGAAATGTTGAAACCTCCCAAAAATGACTGGTCCAAAGTGGAGAGACACAGACCTAGGTTAGGTTAGGTTAAACAGGGGTATGATGGGTATGCCATCACACAGACACCAGGCACCTAAACAGGCCCATCGCGATCGTTGCGGAACCAGTTGAATTTGTCTTGAAATGGCAAAAACCTAAACAACCGCTCTGACGAAACACCCAATTTCCCTGCAAGTCAAGAAGGCCTTTGAAATTTGTGCCGTCTTTTCCTCTAGGTTTTCGAAAAAGGAATTCCCTAACAATTTTCTTCGACTACGCGATCTTATCTCCCATTCACACAGTATGTGTGTTATATCCTCAACACCTTGCAGATCACCGCAGAACCTGTAAATATCCGTAGGTATCTGACAATTTAAGTATCTTTGCGTAATGCCGCAGGAGGCAGTGTCCTGTCACGATATCAATTACTGTCCTAAGCTAATTTTATTAGCTTCCTAGATCATTTGCCGTCAAAAAGCGGCCAGAGCGCCTTGGATACCCTTGTGTCCTTCAAGATGTGACCACCTTAGGTTGGCAGTCTTTGTGATTTTTTCCTCGATAGTGCCTCTCACTATGTAAAAGGGTGATTTGATGTTGCAAACCTTACTATTGTCATGTAGCCCTCCTTTTCTTGTAAGCTCATCTGCTTGCTCATTACCTTTAATACCGCAGTGTCCTGGCACCTAGCATAGTCTTACCTGATTCTGCCTTAAGTGCGGCCTGGCTATCGCTGTAGATAGCGATATCTCTTTCGGCTACCGATCTTATCTGCATTACCTCAGCCGCCCTGAGGACAGCTAAAAACTCATATTTTAAGAGACTGCTTGCGTCCACTCTTAGTTCTGGGTCTTCTGAGGAGATACCAGAACCTGTTCCTCTGTTTTTGGGCCATCCGTGAAAATTGCAATTTCATTTGAGCTGATTATTGCATTTTTTCCCAGTCCTCCCTCTCCGGATACATTATATCATACGGGATGTTGAAGTTCAAGAAATTTATTCGCTAGAATTGAATTGCCTGGCAGTAGCTCCGCTAGGACCGTACCATGTCCCAAGCTACTGCTCTTGAAGAAACCCAGATTGGTGAGTCCTATCGCACTGTTGCCAGCAAATTTTTTGTTAGATGCAGAAAGGTGTCCAATGCTGGCGTAGGGGTGGTACGGAGCGCACCTGTAATAGCTATGGAAGCCCTTCTTTGGACTTTCGCTAATTTCCCGCAAACCGTTTTCTTGTTTGTTGCTTTCCATCATACTAGTGCGCCGTATGTGAGTATGGATCTTACCACCATCGTATACAGCCAGTACACAATAGCTGGTTTTATACCTGCAGATAAAAAGAGCAGACTTTTTGATTTTTTCCGGTACATTAAGATTCCAATTCAGTCTTTTGCCCAGAATCACACCCAAATACTTGACGCTGGCTGAAAGGTAGAGTTCCACTCTGCTGATTCTTGGGAGTTTGAATTACCGTATCTTGGTACTTTCTGGTAAAAAGAACCAGCTCCGTTCTGGAAGGGTTGGCATTGAGACCACAGCTTTTTACCCAAGTGCTGATGGTCTTCAGGGCATAATGTCGCTTAAAATATTTAAGTATTTTTCCTGCACCATTATGACCACGTCTGTGTATGCTGTAGCACCAGACACTGGCTTGGATAGAACAACCTTTGAGGGAGTGATTAGTATTCAGCAACTGAGACGCAGGACCGCGGAGAAGCCAGCGCTTCAGCTGTTGGGCCTATTGATCTCGGCATATGATGATTCTATGCCAATAAGAAAGCCCATACCATTTGCCTCACCCTGCTACTGCTGGAACGACGAAATAAAATCCCTAAGAACTATCTGTCTGAGAGCGAGACGAATGACTCAATGCTCTAGGGAAGCCTGGATTTTAATCAGAAGCTGGTATACCAGCGACTGAGGCCTTCACTAAATATAGAAAACAACACTTGGCACCATGGAAGGCATCTTTATTCTCTCCATGTGACCTGCTTCGCTATTTTGAACCTTCTCGATAGCTTAGTGGTGAGCCCTACCTTTTTGTGACTAAACAAGCTTGGTAAGAATTACATGGAGAATCTTTTCAGCGGACGTATTTTATGATACTAACAGTGCCACTCAGTGGTATTAGGCTGCGATTGCAGTTTTTTGGTTCAGAAGGTTTTTGTTTGGTTACCTATGTAGCGAGACAAGGCTGAAAGACTGTAAAAAGTGCATAAGAAATTTCGTAGAGAACAAAAGTATCTTCTTTAATTTGCGAACTAGTTCCTTCATATTTTCGTGTTCAACATCTTGTATTCCAAGCCAGCTCCTTTGTTTTGTTTTTGTTCGATTTCGACAGTACACGCAATCAAGTGGCCCAATATCAGTGCGCGGCGCTATACACCCACAATTTTGCAACATTGTGCTCAGAGGCTAATCTCATAATTTCTGCAATACAACAAGTTTACATAACCGCTGCCGTATCTTGATGGGATTAAAACACTCCAATAATTGTCATCCGCTAAAAATAATCTCAAATTGCAAATAAACCTCCATCACATACCCACCTCGTGGTTCAAAATCTAAGCCCGAAACGACATAGATACCCGTATCATACAGTCGTCGATCGGTCGGCCGTTCCAAACTGTGACCAAATTTCGAGGTAAAAACAAAGAAAACAGCAGCCTTACCACCAGCAGCAGCAAACGCTTTAGCACCAGAGCAAGCTAAGATTAAACAAAAACAAAAAGAAAAAAAAAACTTAAAACACAAAAAACCATACGAATAATAATGAACCATTGATCGAATTAATAATCGTGTGATTCAAGTATCAACAACGCGGGCTGGGTCCGTCCACCATTGCCACCACCACCGCCGCCTTCAAACACCACGCCGCACGCCCTCGATGCCGGTTCTTCTTCGCTTCCTCAAAGGAAATTGAAGGCGAAAATAAATTAAAAACCCATTGAACGGGTCCGGTCCAGCGGAGAAACGACACTGCTCCCCCAGATCCCGCCGCCTCTTAACCACATTGTACGACTAACGACAATGATGGGGGCAGCACTTGGTCCGATCTTTCGATCTCTGTACAACAGGTAGAAATATTTTATTCGTATGATTTGTTAGCGGGCAAATTCACCTTCAACGCAGATACGAAATACGAATACAGCGATATTCGTGTAGAGTGCGGATGTTGCGTCGTCATCTTCGATTTTGTCGTCGTTTTCGTAGTCGTCGTCGTCGTCGTCGTCTTGGTCACTGAGATCGTTGAGATCACTAAAGATCGTTGCTGCGTTTCCAGGGAACGCAAATAAATCTCCCCATCTTGCAGTGATTCCCAACATGAATTCGAATTCGGATTCAAATTCGATTTCAGACTGCGTACTCGTACTCGTATCTTCGGATTTCTTTGTTTTGCCATGAAGATCGGTTTGCTGTGTCAGAAACTCATATCCGACAATTGGTGCGTGATGATAAGAACGAGATCGGGGTACAGTACTGGCCATTCCAAATGGCCAAGCCCAAATAATCATGAAACCATGGAAAATCGTTCAAACCGAAAACAAAATAAAAACCTCATGCTAATCCGCGTTCATTTGTAAATAAAAGTACGAGTACGATCACTTTGTGGTGGTGTTCCATTCTTTGCTCAACTTTACCATGGTGTTAGTGATCGTAATGATCGTACTGCGCGTATCTATAGCCAGTGGTAGAACTCTGCGCAACAGGTTGAAATGTTTTTATGGTGAATTAGCCGAATGACTGGCTGCTGGCATTGCATAGATACGGAGTGATGGCGGTATAGGCGCGGTAGTATAATACAACAATCAGTTTGTAATGTCAGGTGGTTTCTTTGGCTCATAAACACTACCACAGTTCTCGCTCAGATACTCGCGTATACGAGTACAGAATGTGGGTGGAATTTTTATTCTTACTTTTTTCTTTCTCATTTTCTCATTCTGTTGTTGTTTTTTGCGCTGTTGTTGGGGTTTTGAGTTTCTTTTGTTTGAATTTGAACAGAATCTCACAGATACAGGTGATGATCGTTAAACATACTCGTAGTGCGTACTTGGCAGTTACGGCGGCCATCGACGATTGAGGTTGCAGCAGAAGATGCCGTCGTAGGCCCGTCGTCGGTTGCTATGATGTGATTGATTGACCACACTATGGTCAGGCGATTAAATTAATCTGCTCTTTGTTTTCTGGAACATTTCGTCAAATCTTTAAGAGTTTTCGTCTTGGGATTGTGATTGTGATGTTGATGTTGATGATGGTCGATGGTCGATGGTAGATGGTAGATGGTTGATGATGATGGTGATGGCAATGATGGTGGCGTTGATGCGGGATGCATCAATCCCTGAATTTTTTGGATACGTATTGTATGTACTACCTGCTCTTACTTAACGTTTTGTTTTAAGAGTTTTGAAGCTTTTTAATGTTTTGTGCGTTTTGTGGGTCAGACAATTAGGGAAATTTATTGACGTGTCATTAGGTTAATGATAACAAGTGTGTGATGCATTGAATCAGATTATATTCGAAAGTTTTCTTTAATTTCGTATCTTTCGTTGTACAGAAGAAGAAACAAAAATCAAGAGATATCGTGGGGAAATTGGTAGAGTACATGTAAATCGATGAGTCCATGCATTTATTTATTTTTATTTTTTATTTTTGGTTATTTGTGGGTAGATCTTTGTCTGAGTCAGTAACGAGGTGTGGTTGGTGCTTGTTTTTTTAAAGAAAGTGTCTCAGAGGATGTAACAGGTAGCTGGGGAGCTACAAAAAGTCCAGAGAACAGTTTTCAGGGACTCCAAATTCTGTTTTCAATATCAAAGATTTGATGACAATTTAGAGTTTCTAAAAATCGCCTACGAAGCAACTTCCTCAAAATATTCGTTGACCTGTTTTACTCATAGTTCTCCGGTAAGATACACGTCTGACCGTAATTTTTGTAAGCAGCATACCAGAACTGCTGCCTATTTCGTTGCGGTAGAGTCGCAATGGATTCTCCGATGACTTTTGCAGTGTAAAAAATTTTTTATGGTGATAAGCACCAATTTGAGTTGAATAAGTGCATATGCATCTTGGCTGCTTAGGTCCAGAATATTGGAAGCTAGCTTTTCGCTAACCAAAGTGGTAACACCTGCTCTGATCAAATTTTAATCAAAATGTTGACACCTAGTGCTACAAAATACCATACTTCTTGCTGTTGTGGAGTAAATAAGCCCCAAAACCTTTTCGGATGAAGGCAGGTTCATCCGCTCTACATACGAGTACACCTACCCCAGTGCTTTCGTCCGCGTGGAGTAAACTACTCGAACAAATAAAAAAAATACAATTGTTGCGAAACAAGCGAGATCTTTGTTAACGACTGCAGGACGAAAAAAGACGTACGAAATTCAAGTCTGTACATATTGATTATTCGAACCTTGGATGGTTCACGTGGTGGCCCTAAATTTGCATAAAGCTGATATGAGCAAGGTCCAGTGCGGTGGTTATGGATCGGACAAATGTGGATGAAAAACTCTGAAACATTCTTCTATTGAAAGTGAGAACAGAAGCAGACACTATTGAAAGTCCAAACACCCGCCCGTGCGACTACATTATATGTACTATCCTCATGTCCAAGTTTGCTCGTAAGTACAACAAGGCTTTGAACCGCCAATGCAAGTAGCGGGATATGAATGGTAGAAAGCATTCACCAAATCATTTGCAAGATTAGAACGGGGGAAATAATGCTCAAGATGTTAAGTGCCTAACAACGACGAAGATACGCTAGACTGCGCTTCAAAATCTGATGGACAGAATTCAACGCACAATCGATAAGAAGAAGTAGGTGGTGGACATTTTCATCGATATTTGGAGTGTTTTTTGACCATACAGCTTTTGCTGGCATGTTTAGTTCGGCAAGGCAACACGGAGTAGACGAATCACTAGTTTTGCGGATGATGACTTCAGCCAATATGGATTAACTCTATAAAGCTCCCAATGGTTTTAACACCTATGCTCTGGCATGATGCCGTACGCAGATATATTATTTTTTGGACCATCAAAGCAACGGGCTGACTTAAACTAAAAGTCTCCTCACTTCTTACAAGAAGGAGAAAGCTGACTGGTCTAATGCATCTAGTCCTGAAAGGTGTTGGCCTTCTTGCAGTGGCAATAGATGGAACTTCTCACCGAACGGAGTACACGCTGCTATAATAAAACAAAATGTATCCTTTGCGTTAGCGCTTTAGTGGGGCAAACTTTCACAAAGACTTCAGTCTGGTCTTAAGTGACTTGATTATAAGTTTTCTCATTTCCTTACGTAGCTGCTGGAGATATGTGTTCCACCAATGGACTGGTGATCAGGTTTTGTTTTGTCATGAGTTTAGAGGGAGCACTGTCGAACTTGCTAGCTGCTCCTTAAATCGTGTCAAGTTGGTTTTCGCGCGGATTCCTCCTCTTCACCAAGGCCGAGACCCCGTAATCTAATGAATTCAATGTACCTATGGTCTGACATGAATGCCCCTAATAGTATTTTCCAGCCGGTAGTCTCCTTAGCATTCCGTTTAGATAGGGTTAAGTCGGTTGCTTACTGTTTTACTTTCGTAATAAACGGTGGGTGGGAGCCAGCGTTGTTGACAACCAGGTCAGATATTAGTATGACTTGCCTCACACGTTGTATTTACTTCTGTCCCAAAAAGCATTTTGAGCATTAGCTACGTAGCATATGCCACATTCGCTGGTGATGGTTATGCAGAATCGTGTACTCGATGAAGTTACTTAGCAAAGCTAAGAAGGGAGTTTTTCAGAGCCCAAGCCAAGTATTAGGAATGTCGGCTTTTTCGGTGTCTTGCGAGTATAACTAAACAGACCCCGGCATAACTAAGAGATAAACGACTTGCAGTCGTTTAGAAGAAAAGACTGTGGACGTCATACTGGCGTCGAAACTGGGCAATACGCTTTTGTTAATTACCTAAGTGTGCTAGGATACTGCTGTGCTAACTGTGGTGACGACACTGTGGAGCACAATTTTTGTGAGTTTGCTGCCAATGCCCGCATCAGGCTGAAGGCATTCTTCATTGATGCGGTTGATGCTGGTAGAGTAGACACTTTCTCACTCATCTTTCTACAAAGGCTGAGAAACTTGAGCAAAATGAATAAGCAAGGAATACAATCTCTGACAGATAACAAAGCATGATGAACTTCAGTATTATTTGCGGATTCACTACGAATAAGACCACCTGAGAGCTCTAAGTATTAAGGCATCAGCCCCCTAAGCAATGCACATAAGATCTTGTCTGCTGTATAGTGCGAACCCTGGAACCATTGGTCGGATATCTGATACAATCAACCAAATATTCACTCTAGGATAGATGCCGAAGATAATCCGATACTCACCACCTCCAAACCAATTTAACAGAACTTATAGAGACAAGATATGCATAGTTATTTTGAGCTCTGGCATTGCTGGCAAATTTGTCAGACTGTCAGAATGATGATGGAAGAATCTGGTACATTAAGATTACGCCATGTGACTAAGCTACGACTGTTCCGTTCCAACGTTGAATCCGTGCTACTATATGGATGTGGTACCTGGAGGATGACTACCACTATCAGGAGGAAGCTGCAAACGTGTGTCAATAGGTGCCTACGCTACATCTTAAAGATATTCTGTCCAAGGCGTATCTCTAACGAACAGCTTTATCAGAGAACGGACCATGAACCTATAGGCACAACCATACGACGCCGAAAGTGGCAGTAGATTGGTCACACTCTCCGAAAGGGTGACAGGTGCATAGCTAACCATGCGATGCAATGGAACTCACTTACTCAGGACGGCAGGATGCGCGGCGGTTCTAGGAGTACGTGGCACAGAACAGTTGGGAAGAAATCACGACAACTGGGAAAAAGTTGGGGAGAGCTAAAGCATATTTGTTAGGAAAGACCAAGTATATAAATTTTATATTAGACCTATTCAACTCTCGCTCCTTGGGAATAAAGATAAAACAATGAACCTTAGTAACTGTACGTCGACATCGTATTGATAAGGTAAGTGCCCAGTAGTTGGCTTAGATAGGTAGGACATGTGAAGTGAATGGAAACCAAAAAGAACTCTTCGATTCCAACCGTTAAAAAGAAGCATCAAATGGTGAGAATCACCCATCACCCACGTCATCAGGGAGATTTTCTCAGAATGATTAAGAAATGTCAATTGAAAAGGGTTATTTTTTACTGCAGTGTCAGACTTCCCAATAGGGTTTAAATGTCAGAATAGCTTACTTAGGTGGCGCCAGAGTTCGGGATGAATCTTTCTCCAGTTACACCCACCAAGTCGGTTGAGATCTACTTATGCGCGCTACCTAAGATGAGGTCTTCCTCTACCGATTTGTCCCTCCGGGTTGGATAAGAAAACTCAGCGGGTCGGAGCATTGGTATCCATTCGCATGTCCTAGTCATCATAGGCGACTGATGTGCGGTTTTCTGAATAGATCTATGTCGCTGTACAGCTACTACAATCATTGAATTTTCTACTCCAGAGGTCATCAACAGAAATTGGACCGAGTATTTTTCGAAGGATTTTCTGTGGAAATTTCTCGCCATATTTTAGCGTCATAAGGTAGGACTGGTATGATCAAGGTCTTGAGTTTTCGGGATATTGCCTTACTACTAAATTGCCTTCTTAGCCCAAATAAACCGCTATTGGCAAGAGTGATTCTTCGTTTTATTGCTGCTGAGGTGTTGTTGGCAGAATGTATAGCGTCAACAATTTAGAGTTATGGTAGACAAAGTCCCTTACTATCTATAAATTATAGCTGCCGTCTCTGACGTTAAATCCCCTTTGGCAGCTTCCGTTTGAATACCAACAAACGCACCGGTGACCGCCCATCGTGTTTCCCACCAAGTCGATATCATCCGCGTACGCTAGTAGTTGCAGAGACTTTTCAAATATTGTGAGATTGCTGAGATTCCATTCATCAGACATACACTCTTCTGACCAGATTTGAGAAATGAGTTGGTGCATGCTCCCCACAAACTCATTTCCAGCCGTCAGGCCCAGGTGATTTGTTGGATTTCAGCTTAGATATTGCCATCTTTACTTCGTTCTGGTCAGGTGGATGAAAGTTTTGGCTGTCATCGTCTAAGTTGAATAGACTCTTTTACCTGACGGCGGGATGTTGGGCTTCCTCGTTGTTATACAGTCTCCTGAAAAGTTTTTCCATATTCTCAACATTGACTGTAACTCTACAACAAGATTTCCTTCTTCATCTCCACAGGCTTCTTCGGGTCTTCTTGCCTTGAAACGTTCTTTTTGCCTATTGCTTAAACTTCCTTATGTTATTTCTGAAGTACAACCTCCCATTATCTTTGATCGCGCTCTTCTCGTACCGTTTTTCCTTCAACTGGAGAAGATGATGTTCTTGCTGTCTTTTCTGCTCGTAGAGCTCACGAGAAGCTCTCGTCCTTATACGCGTTCTCACAGTATTTTTTCTTCATTATGATGCTTGGGAAATCCTCATTCGCACCTTGCCTGCAACAAGTTTGTGATCTGAGTCAATGTTGGCTGGCCAGAACGTTGGGACGTCCAGAATACTAGAGGCATGCATAACGTCTATCACAAAATGATCAATTTGTTTTAGCGTTCGATGATCTGGAGACTACAATGTCCCTTTGTGTATATTGAGATAAGGAAACCGTGTGCTTGCCACAGTAATATTTCGTCTCGCCGCAAAGTCGATAAGCATAGGTCCGTTGCCAGACGTGATATGGTGTAGGATATGCTTACCAACTGTCCTACCAAAGATGTCCGCCTTTCCTATCCTGGCGTCAAAATCGCTTAGCACATTCGCCTAGGACATTGTTTTTATATCTTGTCGAGGAGCTCGTAAGAACTTTCTTTGGGGCGTGGTCCTTGTTTTCCACGGGGGCATAGGAAATATTAGGCTTAGGCTAGCGAATTTAGCCATGATGCGGATTGTCATAAGCCACTTGCTCACATGTCGGAAGACCAAGACAGCCTATGTCTGCCGCATGTGAGAAATCCGCATCCGAATAAGCGCTTCCTGCATGGCGGTGATATCTCTGTGATAGCAGTCAAGTCCACGTGCGGATCCGAAGGTAGTTGTCCTTTAAACGTTTGCTAAAATCGTCCATATTTTTCCGAGGCCATTATTTGGTAAGTCACATCTTTTTAATCTCTTTTCTATAGGTTTGTGAGCCCTATAATCGTGTAGGACAGTATAATGCTGCTGGCCAGTCATGCCCCTGTCATTTTAGCCTGTGTGGGTAGGGTTTACTCATGTAGTTACTGGGGACCATCATTGAAAGGCAAGGCAAGAAATTCGATACGAAATTGTTTGTTGCGCTGCTGGCTCAATAAAAGTTATAGGACACTCGCAGTTTCCCAACCAATCGCCACGCTGAAGCAAACTGTGAAATTTACGGCAGACATAATCGGACATTTGAACGTGATATTTGTCGAATTAATGAAAAATATTGCACCCAGTTCGCACTATATACTCACACACCAACAAGAACGGGAACAGTGCGTTTGGAAGCAAATATCTTGACTGTGGAAGCTTGTGTTGAAGAGGACCACAATTTATTGATTGGTCGTCGTTTGCAGCAACTTGGCCTTTGTCCGCATGGAAAATTCTGCGTAAAGATCTTGGTCTCAAAACTTAGAAGGAATCTAATTGATCCAAGAGCTAGAGCCACGTCGGGTGTTCATCGCTTGAGATTTGAATCTTGCAGTTGACCCAGTTTTTTACCATAAAATGTTGTTCAGTGATTATGCTCGTTTCTGGTTAAACTGCTACGTAAACAAGCCGAATTTTTATATTTCATGCGAAGACAATCCTCAAGAAATTCGGCAGATGCCGTTGCATCCAGAAAAATGCTCCGTATTATACGGATTGTACGCCGGTGGCATCATTGGTCGTTATTTCTGTAAAAATGAAGCCAGAGCACAAGTTACTGTCTATACACACCGGTGAGCAACGACTATTTGTTCCTAAATTTTCGGAACATCAATGCGAAAGAACTTTGACCAAAAATTCCAACGAAAACATCGCTTTTGAAATAACACGAGTCATTTCAGGAAATGGACCCGTCAATTGGCCACCAAGATCGTGCGATTTGACGCCATTGGATCATTATGTATGGGCCTACGCCAAGTCACTAGTTTATGTCGATAAGCCAGTAACGATTGACGCTTTGGAGAAAAAAAATTGTTCCCTTGAAGCAATTTTTGATGAAATGTATATACAGAAGCGAGACTGAATCAAAACTTGAACGGCTTCTCTCAGTATGTCACTACTTGAAAATATATGTACCATCCTATTATTTCTAACAATAAACAATCACTGTTACTTTTTCCTAAAGCACTTTACAATTAATCCCAACTTCCTGTTTTGCTGATCAAATTACTTCCACCAAATCGCTACAAATTACCACCTCACAGCAGTCAACAATTTTCCAAAACCCACAACTATACGTAGGTGACCGACAAAACTAACGGTTATTCGTGTCCAACCAAAAATTAACACCACTTGAAGCATGCATCGATTGTCACTCGATCGATATGCAAAGTGAAGATCATCTCTCCTCGCCATATTTGGGCGAGTGAGTTCGGCCATTAACACGATCTCTGCTTACGGTGATGACAATCATTAGTGTGCTGCCAAATGTGTCTAACCCAACTGAACACTGCAACAATTTGTGCTAGTGTACGACTCCCAGATGGCGTTTATTGGTATCTAATTGCCGCATATGGTAGCACCTTGTCTAGGACACCTTAGGGTTCGTTAATAACCCAGGCAGCGCCACGATTGTCACCAGAACCACATTTGTACTGGAGTACCGTGATTCAGCACATTATGGGTTATTTCCTTTTTCGTAATGAGTTAGTTCCCGTTAAGATGGTCCAAACTCCAAATGCGTTTCCTTTCTCCCTGACTTTCGGACAAAAACTTCACCATCCATTACACTGTGCAACGTAAAGGGAAACGTCAAAAATAATCAAAAAGGAAACGAACAAGGAAACTCGAATGATCTGACGCCCACGCATTTACACACTCTGCGTCTACCTAATCTCGCGCGCACGCCAAGCGTTTCCGATCATACTGAGTATAATTTCCATGCGATTACACTAATTAGGCAGGCTGTTCGAAATCTCAGAGGAGTCGTCGTCAAAGGAGGAAGCAACATCGACTGAAAAAAGATCGCCTGAACGAGCTCTCCATCCACATGGAACACCTTAACTCTTGGTGATGTGCATCTCTGCTGGTGATGGTGCTGCTGAACCCTGCTCCAGCCACCAACAAAATCCACTTGTTTGTGCGGAAACCGATGACGATAAAGATGAGGATGATGATCATGATGATGAACCAACGTGGTAACATCCATGGGCTTTTGTGAATTGAACACTTTTAGTGATGCTGGGCCGTGCCTCTTTGGCTTCAATGCAAGCAACCTAAGTAAAGGGGGTGCGTGCGGCACAGTAGACCATCCAGAGATTGATGGAGATTTTCGAAATCCAGGCGAAGACATCGTTTTTGTGCGCCAACGCAATAACTGATTTCTTTCGATTCAATTCCTGCGTTGTTGTGGTAAATACGCGCTTTGACGTTTCCCAAGAAGACGAACGCGAAATGAGAGAAAAAAAACAACAACAACAAAATAATAATAAACACTCTGAAACATCATGGTGAGGCCGAGATGATGAGACTGATGGTGAGACTGAGCTGCGACAGGCAAGAGTCTTTGCTATGGTACACAGGCCTGGAGCTTCGTGTCTCTAATTGAATTCGTCGGGTTAAATAATTTGGTTTCAGGGCAGAGGAGGTATATCCTTCGTCATTATTATTGCCTGAAGGCAGTGAATTGACTGAAATAAGGCTCAGCTAGCGTTGTAGTTGTTTTTTCTGCTTTTAAGACAGAAATTGACACTCCTGCACTGAAAGAAATGTTTCGTAAAAATCGCTTTAAAATAGGCATGCCATGCTTATAAGTAAGTACGACGGATTCATTACAACTGGCAAAGCATCGAGGGAAAGTGTTTGAGGTTTCTCTAATTCCGGATGCCCTATTGGGTCACTCATTGGCTACAAATTGTAGGACAACTTATTCGAAACGGCCCCCATTTTCCTTCCCCAGTAACAGAGAAGTCCGTCTGGCCACTCATCGATTGCATTGAAATATTTTTCACGTCTCGGACAAGGACGACTTCCTTCATCCGTGGAAATGAAGTTCGGGACGCGGGTTTTGAGCCACGTCGTTTTTGCCTTTTGAGCTGGAGCGGGTTTTGTTGAATGGTCCAAGGTTTATTTGCGAATTATGCTTCGTTGAGGGGCTCCACAGCATTCTCTAAAACGTCCGTTCGATAGACTTTCGTCGAGGTTTGCGATAAAGGTTATCTCAGAAATGGAGCTCCGTGGCCCCATCGTAGACGACTCCCCAGCAAACCATCACAGGAACTAAGTGGTGGCCACGTTGAAGTCTCAGGATGAGTTTGGACGCATGTCGTGAGGATAGAGCTTCTGTTCTTCAACGGTGAAAATGTTCTGGTCAGTAAAAAGAATTCATCTGTGACCGTTCTTCGCATACTGGCGAAGCAAGGCTTTCGATTTTGATGCTTCTGTAAGTAAGTGGCCGGTATGGCCGGTATGACTCCCAAATCGAGATTTAAGAAGCGTGCTATGCTCTCCTTGCAGATATCCATCTCCCGAGACATGGTTTTCTGCTTTCGGAGCGGATTTCAACGCTAACTAATAGGTACGCTAAGAAAAAAATTACCGGCCGGAAAGTACTGTCGGAGAGTTGCATGTCAGACCATAAGTATATCGAATTTAGAATCAGATGCGAGGCCTTGCTGAGAAAGAGAAATCCGCAGAAATCAACTGGACATCCTTTAAGGGGTAACTCAGCAAACTCGAAACGAAGCAGTAGGAAGAGGAAGCTATACAGAGCCCAAAACGTGCCCTCACCAAATATTTTAAGTGGCCAAATACGAAAAACTCCTGTCGAAACTTCTGAACAAGTCGCTTAACAGTCACTGTGGAATATGTAGAGATCGAGGCAATAGCCGGGATCCACCGGGCTATGATAAGGTCAATTACATGCTATGCGTCGGCTGTATGGTGGAACAGGCTTTTATAAATTTACGTCACGTATATCTTGGGTTCTGATCTAGACGTACTGATGAATCTCCCTCCCTCCCTGCTGCTCTCAAAACCATCTTCTGCTTAAGAATAAGTGGTCTGTGGTAAAACACGCAGTGGGGCTTTGATGATACCAGAACTCCTACTGCTACTCGTATAAAAATTTTAAATCGACTTTCATTGTGCTAAGGGATGCCTTCGGCCAGAATCTGAGCTAGGAAAGGAATGTAGTCGCACCTCCATTGATAGCTCCAAAACTAATCTAAAACCTAGGGCTGGTATCTTTTTCGGGGACGACAACGTTAAATTTCACGATTTAGGAAAACTTCCGTCTATCTTCCCAGCGGAAGTATGCACAATCTTGATGGAAATGAACCGTATTGTAAAGAATTGGTGGTCATGGCGAAATATCCCCGCTGTAGCTACAGCCAGACTAAGTTACCTGAGTCTTGTATGGGTTCCCGATCAAAGTTCTATCAAGGGAAATGACATTGCCGATGAGCTTGCTAAGCTAGGCTCAGATAAGAGCTTCTCAGGATGCGAACCTGTATTAAGACTTCCTGAGTCTTTAACTAAAGCTTCCATTAGCAGTTTGGTTTCATATGAGTATAACTGCAAGTGACATGGCTCTCCAGAATGCCGGCAGACCATATAGATACCGTCCTACGTCACAATCCTGCTGTCCCTCAGAAGAAAATGCAGAAGACTTCTAACTGGCATGTAACGGGGTGCTACGATCTTGCTAAGCACGACATAGCGTCGTAGGATACCTGCTCTGAGAGTAATGACGAATCCGCGGAGCAACTCTCTGTGAATGTCTGACCTACGTCCGCATGAGGCTGCAAGAACTCGATGCTATGGTATATGCTGGTACCGTACTCACTTCTAATCTGCTCAGAAACGAAAGACTGAGTAATTTCAGTAAATGGAACATACAAGGTATTCGCATATCATGGACTGCTATCACAGAGATATCACCGCCAACTAGGAAGGGCGATGAGATTGGTCCGGACATAAGGAGGATGAAAAGCTGTGATACGAGTATATACGAGTACCATGGTGATTGCTATGGGGAAAAGAAAGAGCGCTTATTCGGATGCGGATTTGCCATATGTAGCAGACTTAGGCAATCTTGGTCTTCCGACATGTGAGCAAGTGACTTATGACAATCCGGATCATGGCTAAATTCGCTACCATAACCCTAATATGCGCCCAGGTCTTCATGAAAAACAAGGACGACGCCCCAAATAACGTTCTTACGAGCTCCTTGACAAGACAAAAGAGAAACATCCTAGGCGATTTTCACGCCAGGATAAGTAATGGGGACATCTTTGACAAGGCAGTTTGTAAGTATACCCTACACACCACCACGTCTGGGAGCGGACTTAGGCTTATTGACTTTGCGGAGAAACGAAATTAGCACACTGTTTTCTCATCTCAATATACACAATGGGACATGGCGGTCTCCGGATCATCGAACACTAAGTAAAATTGATCATTTTTCGATAGACGTAAGGTATGTCTCTAGTATTCTGGACGTCCGAACTTTTGACGCAGCCAACACTGACTCCGATCACCGGCTTGTTGGAGGTTTCCAAAGCACCATAACCAAGAAGAGCTAATGTGAGAAAATATAACGTCTGGGCTGCAAAGTTGCAATCGCAAGAGTCGGGTAGAAATTTTGCCGAATGTGTATCCCGAAATCTCTCAATAGCCCTTGTGCCGTCAATTACCGAAAACCAGTGGCAACGCTGCCAAAGTACCAGCAAGGGCGCACCAACTGATATGCTGGATTTCACCCGACCACCACCACAGAAACCCTGGTTTGATGGAGAATGCCCGCAAGCATATGCAGCTAAATAAGAAGCCTACAAAGTGACGTTGTAACGAAGGATGACAGCGACTCGTGACCTCTACGAGCAGTAGAAACAGGAAGAACATCGTCTTCTCCAAATGAAGAAAAAAGAGTACGAGAAGAGCGCGATTGAAGATATTGAGAGGTTGTACTCCAAAAATAACGTATAGAAGTCTTAGCAACAAGTAAAAAGAACGTTTCAAGGCAAGAAGACCCGAAGAAGCCTGTGGAGATGAAGAAGGAAATCTTATAGTAGAGTTACAGTCGGTGCTGAGAAAATGGAAAAACTTTTTCAGCGGACTGTATAACGGCGATGAACCCCAACATCCAGCCGTCAGGCAGAATAAATCATTCAACTTAGACGATGATATCCAAAACTTCCATCCGCCTGAACAGAACGAAGTAAGGTGAAATCCAACAAATCAGCTGGACCTGACGGCCGCGGTATCCAAAGCTGCTGGAAATGACTTTGTCAGAAGAGTGTATGCCTGATGAATGGAATTTCAGAACCCCCTCAGGTGCGCCAACTATAGAGGTATAAGTCTCCTCAATATCCGATACAAGATCTTTTCTGCCATATTGTGTGAACATCTGAAGCCCTTCGCCAATAACCTGATTGGTCCTTATCATTGCGGGTTAAAACAAGGAAACTTCTTAATCGACCAAATCTGCGCACTCCGGCATATCCTGGAAAGATTCAAGAAGTCCAAATCGATACCCACCATCCTTTCATCGATTTTATGGCCGCATATGACAGCATTTACAGAGACGAGCTATGTAGAGCCATGACTAGTTTTAACATCCCTGCCAGACTCGTCCGCCTGTGCAGAATAACGATGAAGAACGCTCGCTGCTCCGTCAAAGTCTGTAACGACTTAACCGAGACTTTTGAAGTAAAAAGTCGTTTTAGGCAAGGTGACGGGCTGCCATATGATTTATTTAACATCATACTTGGACGAATTGTGCGGGACTCACAAGTGAACACTAGAGGCACAATCTTTCAAAAGTCTGTGCAAGTACTAGCGTGCACCGATGATATCGACATAGCTGGGAGAACTCAGCGGGCTTTCACCGGTGCGTTCGCTAGTATTGAAACGGGAGCTGCCAAAATGAATTTACCGGTGAATGGGGCAAAACCAAGTACATGGTATGCTGTCAAAAAGAAGGGACACACAACATCGACGAATAGGACAGAACGTCACATGACTTTGTCTACCTTGGCTCTGCTATAAATTCTGCCAACAACACCTCAGAAAACGAAGAATCACTCTTGATAATCGCTGTTTGTTTGTGCTAAGAAGGCAATTGAGCAGTAAGGCCCTATTGCGGAAACCTAAGGAGGCTTATATAAGATCTTGATCATCCCAGTCCACTTTATGGCACAGATGCATGGACCCTATCGAAATCACATGAAGATATCAGAGAAAAATCCTTCCAAAAATATTTCATCCCGTTTGCGTTGACGGGTTTGGAGAAGAAGATTCTACGAAGGAGTATACGAGCTGTACGACGACATCGGCCTAGTCAGAAAATTGCGCATCAATGTAGAGTGAATTGACACCAATTCTGCGACCTGCAATAGCCCGCGCAATTAGAAGGGGACCGCAACTGACTTGGATTGTGCATCCGGAGGCAGTTAGATAAAAACCCGGCTAGTTGGAGAAGCTTGTTATTTGAGGCCCTCGACCTATGGCGCCACATAAGTGAGTAAGTAGGAGTATGTAAGTAAAATCGTGTGAGATGACTGGTTGTCCAGAATACAACAACTAGTCGAATTGCATTAATAATTTAGTCTCCGCAATAATTTTGGATGCCACCCATGGTTGTACCTATTTTAGAGCTTTAGAACGAGTGCACATGACGACCTTTGATATGATTTTGTTAAGTATTAGAATTTGTCTTTGAGGAATGTAAACCAACATCCAGAAAGCATACTCAATCCAGAACAAGCATATTTCTGGTTTAAATCCTATCTAACATCCTGTCAATATAATTGAGAAGAATGTGAAGTATGGGTCGCCAATTCACCTGTTATCCATCGATATCGAAAAGGCCTTCGACAGTACCAACAAGGTGTTTATCTAGCTTGCCTCGTGAGAGGCATACCTCATGAGCACGCTTTAAGTGTTATCATCTACACAGAAAAAAGCTGTTCGAAGGATTCTGGACCAAACTGATCTTAAAATTAGCAGAAACACCAAACAATGTGATCTCAGATTGAGAGACAACCCGTAAAGAGAGTACCCAGCCGAATCGATATTCTAGGTCTGAAATATTTTCGAAGATATGTTGCAGAGCAATACAATCAGCTTACATAATCGACGGCTTTTGCACCCTCGCAATTTCCGTTTCGCACCTTCGCAACATCTTAAGGATCTTCTCACTCGAAAATGTGTCTAATGAAGAGCTTTGAGAATCTGATATTTCATAGTTGGAGGAGAAATACTGTGCCACCAAATTCTTGGTCTCATCAGACTTGGCATCGAATTTCTTAAATTTGTAGCGGTCGTAATCGATTTGCCAGCCAGGCGAGAGAGTAAAGGCAATATCCTGTCCACGCCACACCCATATATCGGAAACTGTGCTGTTGTTACAATATCTTCGCAAAAGAGACATACAGGGGCGAATTCCTGTTCGCGCATCTTGTCCAGACATTGGAACATACCTGTGATGAGGTTGCTATTCATAAACACCTTGACCAGTTCATCGTTGTACTTGCATTCGTGGAACCATATTGAGTAATTCTCTGGATCGAACTTCTCCCAGAAGTATGGAATCAATCTGGCTTCGTCTTCGTTGGAATAGAAGCGTTTAAAGTCGTCAAAGTTGAAGGTTCCCTTGGGCATAAAATCGAATGGATCTTTTGACTTGGGTTCCAAAGAGCTTTATCGGCGGCATCTAATTCTTCTTTCCTCCTTCTTTTAAGCTGGCTTCTTTTCCTGCTGCACCAGTTTTGCCCCAGAATTTGGCGTATTTCTTGGGATCGAAGGCGAGAGTCTTCTCGTACAGGACGTAGCCCTTGAGGACGGCTTGAACCTGTGGCTGACTGAGAATTGTGTTGTACTGATACAAATGAAGCAAACTGGCAAATACAACGATATCGGCGAGAGTGATGCGCTTACGCACTAAATAAGTGGATTCGAGCAATTTATTGTTAACGATGCTCAAAGCAGCGTTGACCTCATCCTTAGCGGTGCTGTTCTTGACCAATGGTATAATTCCCAACAGAAGGAACACTCAGGCCCGTACAATCTCCTTCTCAGGCAAGTTGATCCACTGTTGAACTAAGGCGTTTTGGTATTCATTGACACCGCGTAATTGTTGATTGACCAGGAAGCAAGCGATGGCATTGCTTTCGCCGAGGTACTTGAAATCAGATGTTTCGAATGCATGCACCTTGCCAGTAGGGAACTTTCTGGATAAGTATAAAGTGTTCCTGCCGCCAACGTTGCGGTTTGTCGAGGAGACGGTTTGACAGTGGTTGTATTCAATTGGTTTCAATGGCAAAGCACTTTGACTGGGTGCAGTCAAAAGTTGGAGTATAGCAACAATAAAACAATCAGAAAAGCTGGAACTATTGATACATCAAACGACTCTTTATGGGTCCCTCCCCTGGCCATCTCGATTTATAAAATAGCTAGACATAAGGAAATTTTGTAGAGAATTTATTTGTAAGACTGGCTGTCGGTCGAAAGTATATTTTTATAGCGTCCCAGTCATAGGTTTCTGGAGAGAAATATGATTTTCGCCAAATGACTTTTTCTATAGTTAGACCATCGACGAATGGCCAATTTTTGAAAGCTCTGACTCTACAATTTCCTATTCCGATCGAATCTCTTCAAAAACTTCACTACTTTCCCTGCATTATAACCAGATTCCAGTTCCAAGCAAGAATATGCATTATAAATCTTAGAGTTCTGAAAAAGCTGTGCAACCCATACTTGAAAAGTTCTCTCCAGTAGTCTCTTGTACCTTTCTTATTATTGTTAAGATATCCTTCCCAACTAAGAGAACGTAACCTGCGATCTTTTACAGATAACTGGCACTAGAGTGTTCAAAAAGTCTTAAAGTCTTCCTATCACCATGGGTATCTCATTCACATACTTACATATCTGTCAACATGTCATATCCGTGACCTCCGCCAAATTCGAACTAACTTCAGAAAGAAACCAGAAGGTGGTCCACTGCATGTCCTAAATTCGGCGCAAAAAATTTTATAAACCTTTTACGATACGCATACCGGTCTCGGGATAAGAACAATCTAAACGACTGTCACGACAAACTTCTTCCCGTGTACTTAAGTACAAAAGAAATCTCTCGTGCTCTGTTTAAAGGAACCAACGTATCTGCATCATTCGTTCCACTGGCAACTTGGATGAATTTCACCTCAACATCCTCTTCATTGCACATCATCGGATTTAGGTCAATCTCTTGCCTGCAAACTAGGCCTTTTCGCCAGCTAATAAAACAGATAATAATATTGCCAGAGCCTCTGGAGCGCTAAATCGAACTGTCAAACAATCAAGGGCAGGAGATATGGATACGAGTACCAGTACTTGTAATTGTCGTGCAATTCATGCGCACACCTATCACCACAAATCTAACACTAATCATGGCGTGCACACTGCGCCAATGGGTCACCAAACTGGTATCGAGCACCAAAAATGCGTGGACGGTATATTTAAGTGAATAAGGAGCGCCCGCCCGTCCAACAACGACGCCGCGTCACATGGTAATACAGCGCGCGGGGTCTCAAAATTAAGCGGTAGTAAGTTTTCCCCATTAGCGTCGTCGTCGTCAATGATGATTCATACTTCAGACTCTATACTTCGAGCTCCAGGTGAAACGACTTCCAGCTCTACAGTCTCTGGCGGAGCTGTAGACAGCCGAAGTTGAACAATTGTAATTAAATGGCGGATAATCAGATATGCATTGTAGTTAATGCACGCGCGGTTACCAGTGCAGAACAGTGTACTCGTATAAGTATTTATGTATCTTTGCATCTAAACATCGGGGTATCTATGATATAAGAGTCACCAAGAAGCTGTGTCTGGATTTCCGAGAGTCATGCTGTGGCAATTGATTAGAGACTATTGATCAGTATGAGCCGGGCTTACTGGATTCTGAAGATTAATTCTTACGCCTTGCTTGGCTGACTTGGCAAGTTCCCAGTTTCCAGGCGCGCGCATTCTGTCTGTGACGTGTGAATTGTTGTTTAATATTTACTACGCGTATCTAGTTGAACTTGAAATCCGGCCGACTTGGTTGTAATGATGGCGGTTAGTATGTTTTTTTTTTTTCTGACAACAACTCCAAACGTAGGCGTTACGTTTGAGAGGTGAGAGTTTGAATTTTCCTGTGATTTGGAAGTGTTGACAGAGTTAAATGTCAGCTTAAACTTTGTCTCATGATATGTCAGTTAGGGAATTAATGTTTATCTTTTTCTTGTTTTTTTTTTTTTTTGAAGTTGGCAGCCCGCATACCTACCAATATGTAATTGACTTGGGATTGCTTTAAGTGGGTTGGACTGGGTGCTTAGCTTTTGGAATTTGTTGGCTATTGACATGCGTGGAGTGAAACGATTTTTTATATGTTGTCGTCCGGCGCAAGTGATTTTGACGTTATTTACCTGTTTAACAGCATTTTTGTCGATTTAACTATGTCATCTGTCCGATTTGTGTTTTTCTTTTCACCTTAAAAATTGTCTGGATTATGTGAATGCAGTATCTCAAATTATTTCATCCACACGTATTGCAAAAAGATGATTTAGAAGCAGAATAAAATTACTTATTGATGGATATTGATCAAGCCAAGTTTTAAGTGACCTTTTCAGTCAATAATGGTTCCTGTATAGGATAAAGCTAAAGATACAACAGACAAGTAGATGTCGCTTTAACAATTTCTAACGATCGCTTGGTAAACAGGACTCAAAAATAATAAAAGAACTGAAGCTTGCTGGCATCGCCTTAAGAAAGAGAAGGCTCTTAGAGGGGAAAGTAGACCGCGTTTTGGGCTTCAAAGTACGTTAAGCGTTTCATCGTCCTTAAGTTGATGATGTAGGTCAACATGTAATATTCCTGGTTAGAGCTGATTCGACTCTAGCACAATAGTCCATAAGGACTTGTGTCAAACCTCCCATTGCCTCACTGCTTGTACAGATACATCCGAATATTTGAATTGACTTTAAGTGAAGATCGACACGCTCAAACGAGTAGTGAGAATATTAACGATCCAGAGGATGTTCAGTTTGATGCAGTGATCGTATAAATCGAAATAACCTATCGGTTTTGCTGAATCTAGGGAAGCAGATTACAATCCTCTAGTTCAATGAACCAAATACCATTTACAGGATCAAGGTAGCAAGTATAGGAATGCGCAACATTAGTGACGCGACTGTAAGTGGTTCAGGACTCCAAGGGGAAATCGGTGCCGAGCTCGAAACGCCAGCGTGGATACTTTCTCCCAAAAGTACAACACGGCAGTATACCTTACGAACAACGAGAAATGCGAGGTAGAAGAAAATGTGCTAAAAGACCACCGATCTGAAACGGTAGTAACGAAACCTGGTCAAAAGTTGTTTGAAAGGTCCAAAAACAAAAGGTAAAAACATGGAACATCAAGACCTATTCGGATTTCGAAGAGTGCCTCTTACAAAGCTTTTTCCGAAATGATTGAATCTGTCGGTGAAACCAGTAAGCTGGTCAAAGTCCTCAAAAGGGGAAGATCAACCAGGCTGGAACCCCTCAGAAAATCTGACGGTGCCTTATAATACATAATATCATTCCTATTAGGTTCCTGTGCTCTGGAGGAAGATTTGTATGTCGACGATTTCACGACGACGTCACATCTAGTTCGATGGGCCACGATTTTTATTCCAGAGTGAGGGAAATAGAGATACCGCTTTCTTCAGAGGTAACCTCATTAGAAAAAGAGTACTCATCTGTAAAAAAATCAGAATACAATTTTGTATGCGGAATAGCCGAGCGTTATACAATAGTTCCGATTCCATATCCTTCGAATATGAGCCTATGTAATAAGATTTCGTCATCGGTTGAAAAAACAGTCACAAATGGACAATGCTCTATTGCAAATCATTCAAAAACAATCTATTCAAGGATGTATTAAGTAGCTCTTGCAGGAGGCAATTGGTCTCGTTTTACTGAGAGTTGAAGGATGGCTAAAACATGCGAAGATTCCTGAGGAGTGTAAACATCCTCTGTTGTTACCCAAAAATTACCCATTCACAGAAACCTTATTCCGATGTCTACACTTATCTAATTACCATGCTGGACCAAAGGCTTAGGTTGCGCTGCAGAGGCAACCGTTTTGGCATAATAATGCTCGAGAAGTCGCATGATATCGATATCGACCCAAACTGTTAGTGCAAATCATGGGCGATTTGCCGAAAGAGAGATTGACTCCATCGCGTCCTTTCTTGTGCTATGAAGTAGATTTTTGCGAACGTATCTACACGTATCTAAAGATCAGGGGCAAGGCGTCTTACAGATGCTATGTTGCAGTATTTGTCTGTTTCTGGTCAAAAGCTGGTCTGATTTATCGGCCGAGACATTTATTGCAGCTTTGAAAAGCATGAAAAAGAGACATACATTGCGGCAACGCAACCAATTTTGTGGGATCACAATCCAAATTAAAAGAGTTTCGCAATATGCTCTTTAAAAAATGTTCTCAAGAAATCTTGCAAATTTTTTGTACTAATGCTGGCATAAATTTGCATGTTAAACCCCTTAGGACAGGCCCGTCCCAGGAGTGCCCGCATGGGGCCAGTAAGTTAGAATAAGATAATTTTAAGTTAATTAAGCTAATTTTTAAGCACTTTTTTGTCTAGCAGGTAAAAGTGATACAATAAAAATGCATATAAACTGAAAAAAAAACTGAACTGGCCCGTCTCAGGATTTTGTTTCGCGCGGGGGCTTGTTTAATTTCGAAGAAGTAATTCTGTATACAAAAATAGAAAACTAGTTGAATATTTTATTTTTGTTTGTATTTTTTTTTTATAAATTAAGTTTAATAAAATAATAATTCTTTTAATATTGTTTTTTTATAGCAATAAACGCCTTGTCTTTTTTTAGACATAATATCGGTCACTTCATCTGGATCCACATGAATACCTTCCCCTGATAAGTACATCGTTGATGTGCTCTCCCCTCCAGGCTCGTCGGACCATTGTGTTATATCAGATAATTTCTCGTACACCCGTACAGAGTTAGAGAAAAGATTCCCAAAAGAACCGTATGGCAATACGAGAAAGCCAACTGGAGCGGTCTTAACAGTTTCTTTAGAAATTTTCCTCTCTTTCCTCCTACAGACCGATTGCACTTACGTCCCTTCTTTCCAAGGTCATGAAAACGCTGATAAACCATCAGCTCATGAAATCTCTCGAAACACGAAAACTTCTTAATGACCGGCAGTACGGTTTTCGTAGCAACAGGTCCACTGGTGACCCGAAGGCATGTCTCACCGAAAAGTGGAACCAAAGCGTACATTAATCTGGCGAAAGCAAGATAATTACACTTGATATCTCTAAGGCATTTGACAGAGTTTAGCATCAGGTTCTTTTGTCGAAAATGCATGCTATTGGAATCTACGACTCTCTCCATCAACTACCTTTCGGGACGTTCAATTCAAGTTGGCTTCAATGGTTTTAAGTCTGATGTTCACAAAGTAAATGTTGGTGTGCCCCAGGTCTCCGTTCTGTCTCCGACACTCTTTTTAATTTTCATCAACCATCTCTTGTCTGCTGCCTCTAATCCATTTGCTGACGACAGTACTCTCTGCTTTTCATATTCGTTTCCAAACTCACGTCACCTGCTCTTCGGCTGTAGAACGGGAACGGCAGCGTATGTTAAGCTCATTAAATTCTGATATTAACAGGATAACTAATTGGAGAACCACTAACAGAGTAGAATTTAATGCTTCCAAAACACAATGCTCTCTGCTGTCGTTAAAGCGAAATTTAAACACCCAGTGATTATCCATGGATGGCACTTGCATCGTCAAAACCGATAAACTTTCCATTCTCGGTATATGTATCAGTGACATCTTACGTTGGAATGACCACATATTCGGTGTCGTCAAAAACGCTGCGAAATGTCTAGGTTTCCTCAAGCGATGTAAGAAATATTTCACCCCCTCTGATCTGTCCTCAATATATAAGGCGTCCTAAATTGGAGTACAATTCCCACATGTGGTCGGGTGTGCCCAAAATATCTCTGCACCTGCTAGATAGGATTCAAAACCGTGCGGTAAAACTCATGGGTGATACTAATATCACTCAAGCACCGACGTAATGTCTGGTGTTTCACTCTGTTTTATCGCTATTTCCACCAACAGTGCTCCGTAGAAATCGCCAGTAGCATTCCGCCCATTCAAACTTTTAACCGTAACACCCGTCTCGCTATGAATGCCAATCAGTATACCCTTAAGCCCAGTTTCGGACGTACTCTAAAATTCGTTTCTAAGCTGTACAACTCGCTTATGGAATGCCCTGCCTAGCTCTTTATTTCCTAGTCTTTATAACCTTCAAACATTTAAAACCAACGTTCACCGGTTCCTCTCTTTCTATCCCCTCCCTGATTTTCGTTCGCCCGCGCTGTGTGCAAGCATTTTAAGGGTACTTAAATCCCTTGGGTGTGTGCAAATTATAAAAAAAAAAAAAAAACACTAGCTGTTGTAAAAGCCAGTGTGGCCAAAATTGTATGCAAGTAACTTATACTCCTGAAGTAGGTCTTGTCACATATATCTAGCAGTTTCAGAACATCGGTAGAGGGATCAATCGATGAAATTTTTTCGCACCAAAGTATGTACTCCGCTTTAACAGCTGACAAGAATATTGCGTTATCGAAGCAAAGAGTTATCTTTGCCATTTCATTGTCTCGATTAACGGCAGCAAAATCTTGAAGCAGACCTTGAAACGATGGTAGAACATCGTCGTTGACCATAAATCTGTCAGTAAGATTTTGTATTAGAGAATCTAGACAGGGAATAAGTATGGAAACTCTAAAATAATCTTCAGGACATGATGTTTCTGGATTGGAGCGTGTTGTTTGTTTCAAAGAAATCCTCGGAGCTGTTATGTTTACTTCAAATAAGTCCTCGGCAAGTTGTGATGCGTATTGAAAAGTGTCTCTGAAAAAATTTTCGGCATTTTCTCTTATGTTTTTAAGAGATTTTAAGACTTCTTTTGTCTCATTTATTGCATACACGAAATTTAAAGATTCATTTTGTAGGAAAATTGTTAAGGGTAGCGATAAACTAAAAAGTTTTTCGTATACAATGAGGCTTACCAGGAAATCACTTCTTTGAATTGCTGCCAAGAGAGTTGATGCTTTTGAAGACATCGCCCACGTCTTGGTGGATATTTCTTCAAGACTAATCGCAATCACATTTGAAGAGCGCTACAAATGACGACGCAAAAGTCGTTTTTAACTGCTTTCTGGTGCGTGTTTTTGTATGGCGTTTTGTAAAGTCTTATTTACATTTGAATGGTTTCGGAAGAAATTGGCTATTTCGCTTACTACGCCAAGATAATTGCGACTCCTCACATCGCTGCAGTATGGTTTTTGTCAGGTTTTCAGAAGTTTGGTCATCAACAGGAATAAAACCTACAAAATCTTCCCGAACCATACTACTTTTTTGGTCTGTAAAGCAGTCAACATATCGAACATATATTGAAAGTTGCTGAGCGGCGGAAAAATCCATTGTTGCATCAGCCAGAATGCTAAAACAACTCGAACTTATAGCCCGATTAGATATTTTTCTCATGACTATATCAGAGCATGTATCCAAGAGTTCATTTTGGATATTTGGGCATTTTTTGAACTGGTTACGATGTGATTTTTTAAATTTGTATCCTCAGATTCAATTCTAAAATGCAGGAGCGCCCTTAATTTAACATCCTTTTTTGTAGGCCGAGTTAAGGATAGAGCTCCACTATCGCCATCACCTCTTAATGAAAGCTCCTGTTCTGCACAAAAGAGAATAGTCTGAATAATTGGTCTTATTACAGCTCTATTTTCTGCTATTTCTTTTGCATGCTGACCATCCAATTGAGGTACCGATAAGAACACTTGTTTTATGGTACTGGTGCTGAATATGTTTATGGAAAACCTCCTTGGCTTTCTTCCAGTCACGAAATCCAGTTGACACAAGTTTTCCGGGATATTGATGTTCCCATTTTCCGACACTTTCATGAAAAAATACGCAGCATGGCTTGCAAAAACAGCATTAGTACTCCTTGAATAAGCTAAGAACGGAAAATCTTCTGAAACCCACTTCTACTGAAAGCTCCTTTTCTGAGATCCATGCATTGTCATTGGGAACTTAGAACGATTGCTGATATTTTAGGGATGTAGTTTCTTCTGATTCATTTTCACGTGAACCTGAAGTCGCAGGATTATTCTCATCTGTTCAAATAAAAACACAGATCCACCTTAATTCTTAGCTGGTTAAATTAGCGTTGCGCTCTTTATTCTGCATTCAAAATTCAAAAATAAATTGAATAAAATTTAGAGAGCAGATATTTTCTGGGTTGATGATTATGATAACGAATTCGTGAAAATATTTTAGAACTAAAAATGGTGTACCTACCATTTGATTAAAAAGAAAAATAATTTGGCGCCACTTGCCGTGTTGCTTGAATTATAATGTGTTACTTGTAAAGTTTAATTGTTCAATAACTCGCAAGGAAAGGAGGTTCTTTTTATTTTCGCTCCGCTCGCTTCGCAAAGTACGAATTCTCATTTTTTGTTGAACATCGAGCTATCCCAACGAAGATCCAATTACTTTTGCAAGTAGAGATCCCAAGTTGGAATAGGAAAACGCTCTTAACGTACGAGGGAGAAAACCCAGCGAAGGCAGACCCCACGTTAAGTGGCGCGCGCAGGTGTAGGAGAATTCAACCAACTTCACAAAGCGAAATTGGAAACAGCTGTATCAGCTGAAGCCCATGTCCATCCAGGACTGTAGCGCCACCTGGGCCCCCGCCCAATTATCAAGGCTTCGCCCATCAATGACGTTGTCTAATAAAAAGCGGGGGTAGATTATTCTATAACTGGTCTTATCGTAAACATCTTCAGATTACAGCCTCTGAATGGTTGCTACGATTTGACCAGTTACAAGTTGCCGGTCATAGGTCTTGTTGGCGGATTGACCACCGGTAGTCCATACCAGGACTTAAATCACGGTACCATGGGAGTCAGGAACCCCCCGGATTTCGGTGCGGGCCTGACTTGTTAGAGGTAGGCCCCCTTTTGGGAGCGTCATGGTGGCTGTAGTTTAAACCCAAATCGCGGGAACGGGTCTAACCCATTGTAGAGTTGCAAAAAAGTACTGGGTGCTGTGACCCTAAGAACAGCAAGAGGTTTTAGGTCGGCCTCGACTCATACCAAGGGTGGAACTGTGCCTCCAACACAATTCCGAATTGGTATCAAAGGATTGACGGAGAGCGATGGCAAGGCGTATCCTTGCTCCCTATGGGTGTATGGGCACCTCGTAAGCATAAAGTCTTACGCAGGTGGTTTACGATAAAAATCCAGGTACGTTCTGTAGCGCCACCTACATACAAAGTACCCTACCTGACGTATAGATGGCAATTGTTGTTTAAAAAGAATGACAATTGTAGAAAGTACCAACCTTACACAGCTTAAATTTGAAGCTTGACGACGCTATGTTGTTTAGTAATTGCTCGGCAGTCATCAATAGTGAAGGGTTTCAATGATTTTTAAATATGGAAAAAATTGGTCATCGTTATCTGATACAATATTTTCATTTGAAATGCCTCAATCCAACCAACATCAAAACGGAACTGGATTCTACTCTGGAGGAGTCTGCTCCTTCCTCTACAACAATAAAATATTGGGTGGCAGAGTTTAACTTGCCAAGGCGAACATCGCAGTGGTCGACCAAGTGAGGTGAGTTCTCCAGAAATGTTGAAAAAAATTCAGAAAATGGTATTGGATGACCGTCGATTGAAAGTGCCTGAACTAGCAGATATGGGAGGCATTTCAAAAAGCGCTGTACACCGCATATTGACTGAAAAATTGGACATGAGAAAACTGTGCACAAGATGGGCGCCGCGATTACTCACAATGGAACAAAAACAGAGTCGTGAGGATGTTTCAATCGGGTGTTTGGCGAAGTGTCACAGCAATAAAGCCGAGTTTTCATAACCATGGAGAGAAATATTGATACATCACTTCACACCCGAGGAGAAGAAACAGTCGAGACCCAAAGGGGAGAATCGGCTCCAAAGAAGGTGAAGACAGTTCCATCTGCAGGCAAGGTCATGGCGTCAGTTTTTTGGGATGCGTTTGGGATTATTTTCACTGATTATCTTCAGAAAGGAAAAACAATCAACGACGTGTATTATGCGAACTTATTGCAGCGTTTGAAAGATGTAATCAAGAAAAAACGGCCGCATTTGGCGAAGAAAAAAGTGTTGTTTCATCAAGACATTGTACCAGTTCACTCATCCCTCATCGCGATGGCCAAAATCCATGAGTTAAAGTTTGAATTGCTACCTCATACCAGATTTTGCCCCTCGGAAATTGAAATTGAATTGAAAAAATGGCTCAATGCTAAAAGATTTGCCAACAGTAGAGAGGTGGAGTCTGCAGATGATGGCTATTTTAAGAAGCTCGACGATCATCACTATAGACAGGATATCGACGCTATTGAACATCGCTGCGAAAAGTGTATTGAACTAAAAGGAAACTACGTAGAGACATAACATATTATTATTCCCCAATTTTTTTGTGTTTCCTTTGTTAGGTAGCACCGCCCTCGTAAGGAAGAAAGTAAGATTGCATCGCCTTAATCTAATAACTTCCTAGAATGAAACCAACAAATCTAAGGCTCTAAAATATTCCACAAAGTAAACCACAAAGTCATCACGGAGCCTGTTGCGAAATGTGGTAACATCACAACAATTGATAAGTTACAAATTGAATTCTACGATAGAACCGCCAGTGCTGTAACAGCAACCGGATTTTTTTTAGTAATTTAGCTAAATCGAAAGTTAGCCATTAACCAAATCTCCAGTTTCCGAAAAACCATTGACAGATCAGGATTCTACCGTTCCAATTCCCGGCTCAATCCATACATAGTCTAAGATTCTGGTTTGCTGTACAAGCCGAGGCAGATTCTAAGACACTGAGTTTCAAACACCCGAATCCTTTAAATCTGATACGGCGCTGCATTGAACCACACGGGGCAACCATACGCGATGTCTGGCCTGGGGCCTCACTCTGTATTTCTACTCGAAAGAAACATTTTTGCGAAAGTGCTTTGTGATTCACATCTAAGCCGGCACCCTGTAAGAAAACAGCATCGAATGGAAGTGTTGCCAACTGGGGGCTATGAAATATGCGAATCTAGTTTCGGGGATCGAACGTTGAAACGTCACTTTGGAGCAACCCTCGTTTCAAAGAAATTTGTGTTTTATTTATATTTGGGAAAGAAAGTTAAATATATGTATGCCGTAAAAATGGAACTGGATGCCGTCGAATTGTGGTTTCATGAAGATGACACACAAGGGTAACGAATTGAACACAGGCGAATTAGAGATATATCGAATATAATGGAGCTACGTGATAAAAGGTAGACCAAAAATATAGCAATGTTATTAACTTTTAGTTAAATCTATTTTATTTCGTTGCAGCTTTCTTCAACACTTTAGGCTTTCAAAAGAAGCATTCATGTATGTATCTTCTTAACACCATAAAGTCAGAATTGGAGATTCCTTCCTTGTAGGCGAACAGCAGTACCAAACATAATTAAATTATCTGCCACGTTAAATTTTCTTGCAACAGGAGGATATCAGCATCAGATAGGAGAAAATATACACACTGGACTTGCACAGCGAACAATGTCTACAATAATATCTGATGCTTGTCGTGTAATAGAAAAAGAGATGCGCTCAAAACATATCAATTTCATTATGAAAATGAAAAGAAAAGTTGCAAGAAACATTTTTGGGAAAAATCGGATATTCCGGGTATAATTGAAGTAGTAGATGGTACCCATAGTCAAATGAGCAACAGTTTTTCAATAGAAAATTAAAACATAGTATAAATGCAATGGTGGTAATTTAAAATTTGCAAAATATGTATGTTTACTCTTAGGTTTGTGATCACGCTATGACTATTAGATCTGTGAATGGTCGGTATTGGGGAGCATCCCATGATTCTCATATTTGGAATATAAGTAAGCAACGTGACTTTTTAAGACAGAATTTTGAAAACGGAGAAAAGCCATCCTGGATTATACTCGCAGGTATGTATGTCAAACTTAGTTGCAAATTGTTATTTTCGTAATATTCAACATGCATATGGTATACATATTGGCGTTGGCTGCTTCCTAAAGAACTCTTTTAAAATCATTGATTTTTCCCCAGTTGATTGCCCTAGTGCAGACGTTTTAAAGGTGTCCATCGAAATAAATTATGAAATATTTGTTTTTTATGTGTTTATAGATTGCAGATGTTTCATGTGACGATGTTTATTAATGATTTTCCTATTGTGTTAGATAGGGAGAAATCCAAAAACTCAGTGGTTGTAGGTGATTTTAATGTTGATTGTCTAGATGATAGTTCTATGGTATCAAACTATCTTTCTGTGTTAACTTTAAATGGCCTGACAAACTTCATCAACGTGCCTACTAGGCCTGCATCAGGTACTTGTTTAGACCATATTTATGGACATTTTCAAAATGTTGCTTCTTTAGAATGTGAATATTGTATTTTTGATTTTTTGATTACGGACCATTGCATGACAGGCCTTCTACTTAACGCAAAATGTAAAAACAATAGTCAAACTCAGAAATGTTTCCAAGGCAAGCCAAAAATATAATATACTAAGCTTCGTAACAAGTTGTGTTTTGAGTCCTGGTACAATGTTTATCACTGCAGTGACGTATCGAATGCATATTCTAATTTCTTAACTACTCTCAAAAGCCATATTGCCAGTTGCAGTTCTCTGACCACAAGAAAATCTATTTATAAACTCAAGCTATCTAATTCTTTATTAATTAAAGTAACAACTAAAAATAAACTTAGAGTAAAGTGCAAAAAATACCCTTGCAACGCAAGGAAATATAAAAAATTATGTGCTGATTTGAAAAAGGAAATTCCAATTTGCCGCGACTCGTATTACCTTGCGCAATTTTATTCAGCTAGAGGTAATCTAAAGAAAGAGTGGAGAGTTGTAAACACCATTCTCAACAAAAAATCTCCCATTCAAAAAACTATTGTCCTACGTACTAGTAATAAGGTAATAACAAATAAAAACGAAATCGCTGACGCTTTTAATAGACATTTTTCAAGTATCGGACTTGAATTACATAGTGGACTAACGCAAAATCTATGTTCTCAGTGTTCTGCTATTAATGGTGTAAACTCTGTGCACTGTAGAAGTTTTGTTTTTGACCCTATAACTCCTTTAGAGATTTTAAGTATGACTGGCAGTTTGAATAACTCAAATTCATGTGTTGTCGTTGGTATTTCTAATGTTGTCCTAAAAAATATTGCATGTTTCATTATGGATGTATTAGCTGATGTATTCAACCGTAGTGTTTTTTCTGGTATTTTTCCTGACGATCTAAAGTGTGCAGATGTTATTCCTTTGTTTAAAAAAAGGCTCTCCAACTGAAATAGGAAATTATAGGCCAATTTCCCTTCTGAAAGTTTTCGAAAAACTTATAAAAAATTAGGTTAGTAAATTTCTTAGACAAAACGATGTTCTTACATCCTTCTCAATTTGGGTTTCAAAAGGGCAAATCAACCGAAGACGCACTTCTAGAGTTTTGCTCTCAGATAATATGCAACCTTGACAAAAGAAAATGTACAGCTGCGGTATTCATTGATATAGCCTTCGACATGGTTGATCATAAAATTCTGTTAAGTATAGTAGAAAATGCAGGTGTACGTGGCTTCATGCTTGAATGGTTTAACTCATATCTGAATAATAGATCACAGAGAGTAAAGTTGAATGAGAAGAGAAGTGATGTGCAATTTATCAGGTTTGGGGTACCACGAGGTTCAGTTCTGGGTCCCATTCTATTTTTAATTTATATCAACTCACTCTTCCACCTCAATCTAAAAGGCTTACCTACAGCTTTTGCTGACGATGTTGGGTTATCATATGGCGTCAACAGTCCCTTAGTACATACTCTAAGACAATGGTTCGCTGAACATAAACTTGTAATAAGTCCTAAGACTAAATTAATGTTCTTTAATTTATCTCCGTCCATTAATCCAAAACAAGATGTATATTTTCATGCACCGAATTGCAAAAAATTTAATTTGTATCAATGTAAATGTGCAACCAGTATGTTTGGTCAATTATTTTGTGCTAGTGAAAATTGTAGTGATGATTGTTTGTTGATAGAAAATGTAGACGAATTTATGTACCTAGGATTCTTACTTGACTCTAATATGAAATTTTCTTCTCACGCTACCGCATTGAAGAAGTACTTTATATCCACATTTAGACATTTTTATTACCTTTGTAATATATGTTCAACTAAGCTCCTAACCACAATTTATTATGGACTTTTTAATTCTAAGCTGCAATACGGTATAAATTGCTGGGGAGGTGGTTATCAAAACAAAATTCAACCATTGCTAGTCTTGCAAAAGAATGTTGTCCGAAAGATTTGTCGTTAACCTGGTAGGCATCCTAGTTTTCCTTTGTTTTGTCAATTAGGTATTCTTCCTGTTTGTCACTTATACTGTTTTAAGGTTCTAAAAGCATTCTTTATGAAGTCTGGTATACGAAACTTTCGTATAATCTCAAACTATAACCTACGTAATAACTCGCTTAATATGTTACAAGTACCAAACTATCGAACCACCGCATGTAGAAACTCTTATTCAGTTATATGTTATCGTTTATTTAATGTCCTCCCGGAAGAAATCAGATGTGTCCACATGTCCAAATGTTTTCTCAAGATTATTATAGTTTAGACTCTCTTCTAATCTAACTTTTGATCTAACTTTTGTTTAAACTTTAGATATTAGTATATTGATTGCATAAATTTTGCATCCTTTATGAAGTGATAACAAATTGATATCATGCTAAATGAATAAAATTGCTGAAATTTTGTCTTTTTTTTTTTGTTTCTCTATTTTTTGTTCAACACCCCACCCCATCTTATTGTATTGTTAGTTTTGAAGTGGCATTCAACACTATTTGAACTCACTTAGTATAAAATATCGAATGCCACCAGATTTATTTATTTATTTATCTTTTTTCTTACTTTACTCTTAACGTATTGAATTTTTATATGGATTTGTTTTTATATTATATTTGTAAGTAATTGAAGAGAAATAAATAACAACAACAACAACAACAACATATTTTGACCCAGGATATCCTTTAGAACCATGGCTCTTGACACCTTACCGGATCGCACCTGAAAACTCAGCCGAATCTCATTTTAATGATAAATTTTCAATTGCGAGATCAACCAAAAAACGACACATTTGGAGTTTTAAAGGGAAGATTCAGATGTCTCCTCTCTGCAAAAGAACTTCATTGTTCCCCAGAAAAAGCAACGAACATTTTAAATGTGTGCTGTGCTTTACACAATATTTGCTTCCAATAATACAAATTGATATGGAACAAGATGGCATGCCTTACAATACTCAGCTAGTTGTGGAAAATTTAGATTTGTCTACAATTGACAGAACAACTAGGGATCGAATTAGAAATAACTTACTGGCATAGGAATTTTGTGCATATGTATATCCATATTATATGTAAATGTAAATAAAAAACAAATACTTTAATTGAAAATTTATTATATGTATTACTTCATTCTAATTATGAATGACAAACAAATGAAAAAAGGTACCTCATTTCAACTTACTACTATATAAGCTAATTAGCATAAAAATTAGTCTACTTATTAGTTTCAGTCTTAATATATGACACAGTTTTTAGTTCGATTTTAGTTTTAAAATCTCCCTTTGCAATTCCAGTTTCGGAAGTTTTCTATCTTTAGGTTTTGTGATTTCATTTTTTTTCTGAACTTGAATTTTTCTTTGTCAAGCTTGTGCTGCTTCTCTTATTTCACAGCTTCTTCTTTCGTATTTTAAAATTCCTTTTAAATTTTGGTTAATTTCTTTTATTCAATAAAATGAGTTAGTCTCATGAGTTATTTGATTGTCCAGTTGTTTTTGAACTAGACATCTTCGATTTCTTGGTGTTAGACGTGGTGGAGGCAAAAACAGACTGTTTTCAACAACCTGGTTCACACTTGCACCTATTTCAGGAGATGGAGGTGGTTCATTCTCATTGGACTGGCAGTTTACAGATTGAGGTGAAATATCAGAAATATTCTTCGAAGTCGATGGTTGATTGAACCCGAAACTGAGAATATTACTCATCCCATCCATTGCTACGGTGAGATCCAGAAATTACTTTCTCCCCAAGTTAAGGTGGAGTATTTACTGGGACCACCACCAGTTCAGATATGCTTATTTTGTTTTTTCGCATTTTGGCCTTGGTATGAATCTTAAAGTCGGCCCATACCTAAAGGAGTAATAGTAGGTACAATAATTGATTATCACATTACTTCAATTCAACTATTTGATTCTTCTGCCCTTTTTCCACTCGATTCCGTTGCGCATAGGAGGTCCTTCGGCATTTAACTCTTGAGCTAAATTTTCCCAAATATTTACAGATTTTCTCCTGGCTTCAGCGGTCTTAAAATAGCCTGCTGAAACTTCTGGGTAAGCCATCATATAATCCACAAATATTTTAAACTGCGCTGGTTTTATATTTTGATTTTTGGTGTACTCAAACACTTTTAATCAATTAATTCCACAAAATTATTTTAATAATATACAGGGTAAATGACTCGAACTCCAACTTTTTAAAATGCTAAAAAATGCTAAAAAATGCTAAAAAATGCAAAAAATGTTGGAAAATACATAAATTTTCAAATTGTATTAGCAGTTTGGCGCGATTAATGGCTTTGAGACGGCCGAAGAAAGCATCGTATGCTGCACGCAAGTGACTCTGCTGATGCGTAAGGATAATAATGGTAGGGTTGTTGCTATAAACTCCTTGGATGATCTAGCAAGACTGTAGGACTAATTTGTCTTTATATTTATTCTTTAACATGCTCAACATAAATAATAATCTAGATAGCAACAACCCAATCACTTCGACCATTAAAAGTTGTCATGATAGTATTTTCCATCTGAACTCAAGTAAGAACAAACCATTTTTCATTGTTCATCAAAATATCCGTAGTGTGAGGCGAAATTTTGATCTTCTTGTTTGCAACCTGGAAGCCTTTGAATATTTGCCAGATTTAATATTTATATCTGAGATATAGATTTTTTCTTGTGAAACTAAAGACTTTTTTATTCCCGGTTATACATTTTATGCTAACACAAATGAACTGTACGCAGCTGGTGGTGCGTGATAAGTATATAGACGAAGACTTTAAAGTGATACGTCATAGCGTGGATAGCGCAGATTTAATTAAAATATGCTTTAGTCTACGCTCTGTATATTTTGAATTTGCTTGTGCGTATAGATTACAAGCCATATCTCCTCAATCTTTTCTAGACAATTTTTCAATGAAAAAGGATCGAATATGGTCATTCTGGGTGATTTCAACATTGACATTCTTTCTACCAACAGTGCTGACTGCTGAGCATGTTTTCTCCTCCTTTATCAATGAAATAACTAGGCCAACTTCGAGTAAATGCATTGATCATGTTTTTAGTCATTTCGCAAAAATTTCGATAAGCAATTGTTTCGGTGTTAATTTTGACTTACAAATAACTGACCATTACATTATAGTATTTTGTTTAAAAGTATAAGCGGAATCCAACTGAGACCTTCTCTTCATAGACTATTACCAAAATAAGGTACGACCTACTTAACATTCAGCTCCGTTTTGAAAATTGGCAAGAAGTCTATGCCAAAGACAACGCTTCTGAAGCTTATGAAGTATTTTGGAACATTCTCCAATATTATATCAGTTGTTCTACACAAACTTTTGTCAAACATAGAGCTCAAACTAGATTGAGGCCGTGGGTAAACACTTCCTTTTTGAAAAGAATTAAACTTAAAAACAAATTGCGTAAACTGTGTATTACACATCCACTTAATTCTAATCTGAGAAAACGGGTTAAATAAATGAGCAAAAACATAAACAAGGAAATTTTGAACTGTCCCGACAACTACTACTGCTCCAAGTTTCACGATGCACAAAGCAACCCAAAGAAGGAATGGAGAGTAGTTAATAGTATAATCAACACCAATACTTCATGCAATCCCAAAAATATTGTGAAGGTGTTAAAATAGTGAAACCCGAAGAAGTTGCCAATGAGTTCAATAAATATTTTGCTTCAGTTGGTTCTATGTTCTCTCAATCTAACTTTAACACAATTTGCAACTCCTGTGTTTGATCTCAGTTAGTGGAAAGAACGCTTGACATGAATAGTTTCGTTTTTGAAGAAATTACTGGGTTAGAAACTTTGCGAATCATTTACTCACTCAAAAACTCCACTCAAAAACGATGGTATTTACAATGTCGTACTCAAGAATATTGCGCCTAACTTAGTGGACACATTAGCATATCTGTTTAATAGGAGTATTTTTAGTGGAGTTTTTCCTGATTGTCTGAAATCAGCTGATGTATTACCACTTTTTAAAAAGGGTAGTCGAAATGATAAAAACAATTACAGGCCGATTTCCTTGCTGTCTTCAATTTCGAAAGTTTTTGAAAAAGCTGTCAAAAGGCGTATGTGTGCGCATTTACAAAGAATTCAATTTCTCAGTCCGGTGCAGTTTGGGTTTAGGGAAGGACGCTCCACGGAAGATGCCTTATTATTTTCTGCAATTTTATAAACAAAGCCTTGGATGGTAAAAAGTTTTGCGCCGACCTCTTTGTCGATATTACCAAAGCGTTTGATATGGTTTGCATTGACATTCTTTTGGACAAGCTGTATGGAGCAGGATTTCGTGGATTTTTCCATAATTGGTTAGCGACATATTTGAAGGACCGCAAACAAAGGGTTAGAATAGAAGACATCCTTAGTGATTATGAGGTGATTAACGTAGGGGTACCTTAAAGGTCTGTTTTGGGCCCTATTTTGTTTCTGATATTTATTAACTCCCTCTTTTCTCTACCTTTGGCAAGCAAAGTTGCAGCGTTTGCTGATGACCTTGGCATCGCTTATAGTTCAACGAGACCTCTTAATTTAATAGCAGATATAAATAAGGATATCCATTTGCTAAGGGTATGGTTTGCTGCTCACAGGCTAGTGACAAACTAATGTTTTTTAGCTTAGGTTCGCTTGTGCCAGCAGAAATTGACATCAAAATCCATTTCTGCGATTGCCCGCGCTTTACCCTTGTTACTTGTGCTTGTACCACTGAGCCATCTGAACCTACTTTCTACGCAAATTCCTTATGCAGCTCGAAGTGTTTTCAGGTTGAAGTTGTTAGGAACTTCAAATACCTTGGCACAACAATCGACCAAAACATGAGTTGGGCTGAGCATATTTTGGACTTGAAATGATACTTGCATTCTTCTATTCGGTGTTTTTATCGTCTTCGACAGTTTTTTCCAATTGGTTTCTTAAAACTGTGTATCACGGAATTTTCCACTCGAAACTGCAATATGGAATTAGTTGTTGGGGAGTTGCTTACACTACCAATCTAAAGCCTCTTCTCGTTTTGCAGAAATGCGCCTTACGTAGAATTTGTAATGCTCACTGCCTAGCCAATTCTATGATATTATTTAGGTCCTTGAAAATACTCCCATTAAGGCACTTGTTTTATTTTAGAGTCTCTAAGATCTTTTTTATGAGAGGTGGCTATTTAGAGAGTCCTGTATCTGATGCACGCAACTTACGTCGAACTTACCGTCATATTGTGCAAGTACCAGCCTACCGCACAACGCACTATAGAAACTGCTACCCAGTTGTATCTTATAAACTTTTTAACCTTCTTCCAGCCGATATAAGAGTCATGTCAACTTCTAGCAAATTTTCAACTAAAATCAAAGCATGGCTTCTTGGTTTCGATCACAACGAGATTGAAGTTTTGCTGACTTACCCTGTGTAATTGTTATCTTCTCTCTTTTTTTTTTTTTTCATTTTTCATTTATAGTTTCCGGAATTTTTTATATTGTTAACTTTTAATTTATTTAATTATTTATTTAATTAATCTAAAATATTGCCACCCCACAATAATTAAAGTTATTAAAGTTATTTCTTCTTGAAGTGGCATTTAATCCTATTTATTGCTATAATTGCAAAATACAAATGTCACTAGCTATTTTCTTAAATAAAAATAAAAAAACGTTTTGTAACTAAACTTAAGGCAAACTGTATAAATGTTGGCCCATTCCTTGTGAAGTGCTGGTTTGAGGTGGTCCAAACTTTGGTATTTTTTAGTGCCAAGCTTCACCTTCAAAATACCCCAGACAGAGAAATCCAATGGATTTGCATCCGGAGAAGTTGCAATCCATTGTGTCGAAGAAATGAAGTGTGGAACATTGATTTTTAACCAATCTTGGTTGACGCGCGCTTTAGGAGACGGTGCCGAATCTTGCTAAAATGTCCACGGTCTCCGACCGAAATGATTGTTTGTCCAAGGCTTCAATACTGCCTCTAAGACAGTTTCACGGTATACGATCATTAATTTTAACACCACGGTCCAAAAATACGAGCGGAGAGCGACCATCGGCGGTTATGGCGGCCCAAACCATTACCGTCGGTGCTGCCTGCCTTCTGGTGGCCATCCGAAGGTGTAAATTTTCGAAGGACCTCTCTGGCAAGTAAACTCGGTCATTTTGTTTGGTGACATATTGCTCGATAACAAATGGCGACTCATCGGAAAAAACCAAATTCGGCAACTCACCACTTTCGTGCAAGCGTAGCAACTCCTTCGCTCTTTCGACTCTAACTTTTTTCTGTTGCGGTGTAAGATTGTGTGCTTTTTGAAACTTCAATGGCTTGAGCCCAAGCTCATTTTTCAGTATGTATTGCATCCGTTTCAACTATATGTTGAGCTCACGAGCCATTTGTCTTCCACTTCGACGCGGATTTCGCTCAATACGAGCCTTCACTTTCCGAACCATTTCTGCCGATGTTGCTGTTTTTTTATGACCACCTCCGTGGCGTTTTGCAACGCTGCCAGTATCACGGTAACGAGCTATGGTTCGAGACACAAATGACTTATTCACGTTGAGGTGCTGGAAGGCTCTAACGATAGCTATTTGTGGTTTTCCAGCCAAATATAAAGCAATCACATTATCACGTCTGAATTCCATTGCGGATAAAAATTTTTCAACACAACTGAGACGCAAATCGTTTAAAAGCGTTGTAAATAATAAAATTATCTGTCATGTGTCAAAATTTGAGCTCACTGTCATGAACGGTTTGGAAATTATAGCAGTCTGAAGTTGGTTGCAGTTCGATTCATTCAGGGTGTATATGTATACCACTTTCATTGTATTTTAAGCTAAAAATATTAAAATACTTACAGCTTAAAGGAAATACAATTGTTTATCTCAACATCCGCAAACCAAATAGCAATAGAGTAAAATGATGAGAATTCGAATTACTTTAGCAATACAGAGTGTCAGATTTGCGATAAGAAATTGAAGTTCGCAACGACATTTTGTTCGATCTTCATAAATTTGGATTTGCGATTCGAATTACAGAGTGCCAATTCTGCGAATTTGAATGATTTGACTTTAGAGTGAGGCCACATAGCATATGATCTTCACCCTGGAGACAAGTTGACTGCTGTGAAATAGCCTTCTTATCAGGGCTAAGACCTTCTCGGACCCAGCAAGACAAAATACAAATACTTGTCGAGTTAGATACTAAGGTATCTCACTACGCTTCTGACTGCTAATGGCGCCCAATGATGGCCAGATTTCGCCAGTTATATCTGGTATCCTTAGAAGCCCATCTCAATGGAGTTCTAAACAAGATTGTTTCCGATTTTTGAAAATTGGTTTACAATTTCCAATCGTCGCAATACGCCTTAATATGATCGAAATCGCGCTGCAGAAAAGTATTGATGACTTCGATTTTTGGACCTGATCTGTACGTCACTAAATCGTCTGGGTACGCTATGGCATGATTGAGGGAACATACTAGATCACTTGTGTAAATGTTAAACACTTTCAAACTTCCTCAGTTATCCATAAACCCCATGGATCTTTCAATTAACGATCACGGCATAGGACCTTCTATGATCTTACAAAAACCACACTTCATATCCCCATTCGCTTGTTGTGTTGTTACAGTTCATTTATTTTTCCAATTAAATAAACAATTTATATAATAATTTATACATTTTTAAGTTTACACAGTTCTAGGTACATTCCAATTAAGCCTAAAGGTCAACCCCGGTCGAAGGGTTTAACTTAAGATCTATTCTAATTCGATTCGAGGTTTGAGTTCATCTTGATCTCCGATTTACTGGGTCAAAAAAACAATGTACAAAACATTTTAAACAATAAAATAAGCGCACAAAACTTAACACATTCTTAAATAAAAACAGAGAATCCTTAAAAATAACTTAGGCTAACCCTAGGTACAAGTTGATGCATTCTTACGAGTAACTCCTTCTTCAAAATACAAAAAAAAAAACAAAAAAAAAGATTCTCTCCTTCCTGACTAGACAAACATTTGTCGGTGTGTTGCGAATAAATATTTAAATAAATAAATTAAATATAAATAAATAAGGATAAACTAATTTTTGGTGTCCTGCTTGTCTGTTTTACCCTTAGAAACTAGTGAATAAATTAAATTCTAATTATCCTGTCATTGATCACTGATTACATTATCCTCCTGCAATCCGATGTAGTAATTTTGCTCAACATGTTGCTGGTGGTGGTGATGATGCTGATGTTGATGTTGATGTTGCTGGTGGTGATGTTGCTCGGGCAAGTAAACGATGTGATTTTTCGATTCGTTGGTACTAACTTCACCACCATCGCTGTAGAATCCACCCTGTGGCGATGTGGTGCGACAACCACCCTGCAGATGTTTGGCGAGCAGAGACATCCGTGAGAAAGTTTTCGTACACGTAGGGCAGGAGTACTTTTTCACATCCGAATGCGTCTGCATATGCGCTCGTAGATTTGATCGATCGGCAAACGCTCTATTGCAGTGCTGACAGCTGAAGGGTTTTTCTCCAGTATGCGTCCGGATATGTCCCTGCAGCAACCAAGGGCGGGAGAAGGCCTTTCCACAAATTGGGCACTTACAGGGCAACGTATGCGTCCGTATGTGCATTTTGAGTGCCCCCAACGAAACGTAGACCTTGTCACAGTTTTTGCAGCTAAAGACCTTCTTCACTTGGTTACCCTCAGCACTGGGACAGTGAAATTGTTGGTGTTTTGAGAGTCCAGCAAATGTGGAGTAAGATTTGCCACAGTCCTTACAGTGGTATCTGGGAACTTGTACTGGCTTGATGGGCTTCTCATCCATAGGCACTTCGACATGGATCACTTTGTAATCGGCATCATAGTGGTGCTGTTGTTGTTGATGTTTCGATAGTCCAGTGAATGTGGAGTAACATTTGTTGCATGTGTGACACTGGTAGTAATGATCGCCGGACGATTTATTGTTGCTGTGGCTGTGGTTGGTTGTGATGCTTTCTTGAAGATTGCTTTCGCCAAGAATCCGTCGATTGATAGTGGATTTCATGGTAAGATCCTCTGGCTCGGAGATGTCATCATACGATGATGCGTTCTCCATTGAATACGGTGAATTACAACTAAGATCGGTGGGCTTTCTGTCTTCTTCATTATATGTGACAGTTGGTTTTCCAAAGATATTATTGCTGTTGTTGTTGTTGTAACTGTCGTAGTAAGACTGAGTGTCCATGTACGATTCCAATGATCCAACTGATTCTGTTCGCTGGAATTTAACATCACCATAACCGAGTCGCACTAAATTCCGGGCGATCTCGTCACGGGTGAAGACATCGGGAAAAGCTCGAGCGATTTCTCTAGTTTCGTCGTATATCCGTTGAACCAGCTCGTCATGATGATTAGGCGGCTCCTGAGGAAGATCACTGGCGGAATCTATTTTTATCCATTTAGTCGTCGCTATACTTAAATCCACTGGACCTTCATCTGGAGGGGGGAAGAGAGGAAAAATTAGTAAGAGTTATTTTGATCTGTTTCAGTAGACGTTACCATTATCCAAGGTCTCGAATTTGGGCATGAATATCGGTCGCTTCTTAAGCGGACATTTACTGTAGTAGCTTTGATCCATTTCCGGTGTATCTGTGTATATCCGTTCTGCCAAGCAGACGTACTACGCGCTCTCTCACAACTCAAAGGCGAACAAACCAGGAATGATGCAACTACCGGCATTGAAATCCTCTTTATACGAGGAACATCCGCTTCTATAAGTTTGTGTGCGATTGTACTGCTCGCGCACGTGTCATTCGTCCAATCGGTGTGCAGAGATTTGTTGTATTCTCTCTCTCTTTCCACAGCTGCAGAGTGGTAGATCGGAAGAGACAAGAATTTGTATCTGTGTGAATGTAAATGGGTGGAGTTGTATGAACAGTGGGGTTGGCACGAAGCACGATCGTTTCTTTGATCGTACAACTACCATCATCATGGCGGGGTAAACAGGTGTGAACTGAAACGTTGAGAGTATCTAATTATATCGTCTCGTTCACTCTGCAGTGATTCACCGTGAAATTGTTCATTTCTTGTTCCAATTTTTCATGATTCCGATCGCTAGATGGTTTGTGGATCGTGCGGTTTAGCTCTCTTCCGGAGAGCGTTGCTATTGTTCCCTTTCAGTTTTCTTATCCGTTCTCTGCAGATTCGTCCAGTGCTCTCTTTCTGACTTTGTGAGCTAGTAGTGGTGATATTTGTGTACTTTTTCGAATCTGATCTGAATCTGTGACAAATTTGAAAAAAAGTTTTTGGCGCGCACTACTGCAACCGGTGGCGAACAAACTACCTGGCTAGTTGTACGAAGTCGTTGTCGTTGCCGATCACCCTTTGTGCGATATCGGCCTGAATACCGTTCGTTATGAGTATTTTTGTTGTTTACTGGTTTTACTCTCGGGGTTGTTTTCGTAAACACATAGAAGGGCTGTCGCCAGGTAGTTTTGCACACTTAGGAAAAAATCGGGAGAGCAGGCTGATGATGATAATGAATTTAAACCACCGGCTGGATGGGTGGCAGATGTGTGTTGGGATGCGGATTGTTGGTAATGTTAGTAATGTACATGCCACGGGAGAGGGGTTCTATTATACTTTCGATTTGAATTGAATTTAGGAACTGTTTTGATAATTGTTTTTTTTTTTTCGCTACGTACATATGAGTATAAACGCATGTTACTTGCTATTTAGGGGTTCAACTTTACACCTATGATTTTTGAGAGGGGGTTTTTCATCAAGAGCGGCGTCGATTTTGGATTTTTTTTTTTATTTTTCTCTGAATTGAAATTGCGCGGTTTGTGCTGGATAATGGATGTTGGATGCTGGATGCAATTGTGCAGCAATGCAGCTGCTCTGTGATGAGCATTTACATAGATGATTTCGTTTCATAGCAAGATGAGTTGTTTTGATAGTTTCTGAAAGTGTCCTTGAAGTTCTCTAAAAATTCTTATATTGTAGGTAGGTATGTAGGTACTCGTAGGTACTTTTGGCACGTTCTACAACTGTCGTTGCGGGAGTTCGATGCAATGGATTGTGGCGGGTGTAGCTAAGGGTGAAGAAAATTGTCTGTAAGTAGGTCTTAATGTCTAATTGAGACTTATAACTTCCCGGATTACCTTTCGTACCTATGGCACGAGCCATTAGGTGAATGTATCTACTAGCTACGAGTAACTACCTATTTATCATAGCTCAGCTGCTTGAACAAGTATTTTTGTCTTTTGGAAATGAATGGGGAAGCCAGTGCTGTTCTTATAAAGGAAGATGATTTGCCAAAAGCATTATCTAATGCGGGATTTTTTTTATAAAAGGGAATTTTTTTAAGGCTAACCTTAGTTCGGTCCCCATTGATCTTGACATGGTGATTACAGCTTATCAGATTAATTTTGTTTTGTTATCTTTTACTTCTAACTGGGTTGTTTCTCTCACCCTACGGAACAGACGTCCACAAGTCCTTCCGATGATTTTTTTTTACCTCTAAAAATTTCTAAGCTTTCCCAGGCCATTTACAAAGGCACAGGTTCGTCCTGTGAATTGCTTTACAATCGGAATTTAATTTTATTGTTATGAACTTAATCCATACGAAGTTAAAACTAAACTGACAATATCTATGGCAAGTTTTTTTATCTACGTGTAGGTACATTAAGTATAAGAGAACTAAACAAAAAGAATTCTGAGAAATGTTCTCATGCATAATGTTAAATATTTATGTGTATCTTTAGATAGATATGTAGGTATCTACAACATGTTGTTGTATCCTCCGCCTCCAAGCTGTGTGACTATTGAATTTCCAACGAATAGGTACAACAACTGAACTGGACGTCGTAACTTTGTAACAATTAGCTAATCTGATCTAACAGGCTCGCAATTTGCTACCAAGTTCAGGATAAACCTCTTCCATGACTGCCAACTTCCAGAGGATTTTTGGTAAAGAGGGATTATGCACAATAACGACATCATTAGGTTGGAAGCTGGATGCAGTGCGACTTTCCCACAGATGAAGAGTGCGAAGTTGATGAAGATATTCAAGTTTCCAACGCTTCCAAAAATATCGTAGTTTTAATAGCCTGCAACTCCATTTGCGTCGTAGGCTTTTTCTTGCGTTAAGGGGATCAATGAAATTTTCGCCAGAAGCTTAAATAGAACCTGTCGTAAAATGAGATGATGTTAGTGGATTAAGGGGTTAGTCTACTCTAGGATTTTCGAAAAATCGATTTTTTGTATTGCTTTCAGTAGTCCGTTAGCACTTTCTTTTATATGGCATAGTTTATTTGTTATTAAGAATTTTCTGGTGATTTTTGAAAGTTTGACTTTACGCCATTCGGCCAAAAATCAATATACCAAAATAATCCTACGTACAATTAAAAAAAAATTAGTGACTTATCATAATTCAAAATTTACAGAAGCTGTTGGTACGGCCGTAGACTCTTCCAAAAAGACAGGTCATTTGAGAAACGCTGCACAGCGACCATTTTTAAAATTATGTGTTACAGTCAATTATATGTACAAAAAACTTCTACCACCGTAAACTCGATTTATTTTATATTTTTCCTGAAAAAAAGAATCACAAAAAAGCCTATTTTTGCGGCCTCTAGAATGGCCTATCCCCTTAAGATCTTTTGGATTGTCTGAGATATATGTATTGGGTCTACAAGTAAGTTTCCAGCGTCTGTCAGAGATGGCGCCACCAGTGGATCCCGGGCAGAAATGTCAAACCCCATGTGTTTTATTTGTAGGTTTTGTATCTGTCAACAACTTTGCAGCGTTATATTTGAGCAGTTCTATCGGCGTCGTACATTTTATCGAGCAAAATCATGGCAAGTTTCCAGCCAAATAAACGTCATTTGCGGGAAGCGCTGCTTTTATTCTTTAATATGAAGAAAAGTGCGGCTGAGGCCTATTGTTTGCTTTCGGAAACTTATGGGGCGGAATGTATTGGTGAATCGACGTGCCGCGAGTGGCTCAAACGGTTCAAAAGTGGTGATTTTGGAGTTGAAGACAAAGATCGCCCCGGAAAGCCGAAAAGTTTTGAAGACGAGGAATTGGACGCTTTACTGGATGAGGATCCGTGTCAGATTCATGAAGAACTTGCTGTATCATTGGGCGTCACGCAACAAGCCGTTTCCCTGCGCCTAAAATCACTGCGATTCATTCAAAAGGTTGGAAACTAGGTGCCGTACGAATTGAAGCCAAGAGACGTCGAACGGCGATTTTGCATGTCCGAAATGTTACTGCAGCGGTATAAAAATAAATCATTTTTGCATCGTATTGTCACTGGTGATGAGAAATGGGTTTATTATGATAATCCTAAACGCAGAAAATCGTATACAAAGCCCGACGAGCCCGCCCAATCGACGCCGAAACGAAATATTCACGTGAATAAGGTCATGCTCTGCATATGGTGGGATCAAAAGGGTGTCGTATACTACGAACTGCTTCCGAGTGGTGAAACCATCAAAGGACCATTATATCGAACTCAACTAATTCGTTTGAAGCGGGCATTAAAAGAAAAACGGCCAGAATATGAGACCAGGCATGAGTCCGTCAATTTTCATCATGACAACGCTCGGCCACATGTTGCGGTTTCGGTGAAAAACTATTTGGAAAATAGTGGATGGGAAATTCTACCTCACCCGCCTTACAGTCCAGACTTGGCACCATCTGACTACCACTTGTTTCGTTCGATGCAGAACGCTCTTAGAGTAATACGCTTCAGCTCAGTAGAGGAAATCAAACATTGGCTCGATACGTTCTTGGGCTCGAAAGACGAGCAATTTTTTTGGTCCGGAATTCATAAATTGCCAGAAAGATGGGGGGAAAGTTGTAGCTTCCGATGGACGATACTTTGAATAAAGCATTGTAACTATGTTTTCATAATAAAACTTCATATTTTGGAAAACAACGCTGGAAACTTACTTGTAGACCCAATACGTTAAAGGTCTTGCGTTAATAAGACTTTCCACCTCTACCAAGTGCCACCATGCAGCCCTCTCAACAATATATTTCCAGCGAGCTCCCTCATTCTTTACAAAGCGCTGTATGGCATCGCTGCCCATGGTATTGTTTAATGCCTTCAGCTCTAGTAAAGGGCCGACGTAAACCAAGCAAGCAGCAGTTTATTGTTAGGTCTTTAACATGCTCCAAATGCACGGCTCTAATTGAACTGCATGTCAGCAAAAGAATGTATACCTTCCTCGTTAGTTTGCCTATTGTAGTGTCTCGAATATACAAAGGTCCAGCGTAGTCTACGCCTGTCATATCGAAAGGTTGGTTTCGAAACAAGCATCCGGTCACAAGGTAATGGCACAAATGGCTGAGTCTCAGAAAGAGCTGGCAAACGTCTGCATACAACACACCGAGAAATTACCAATTTTACAAGTTGCCGGCCGCCGATTATCCAAAATTTATTCCTTATCTTAGCAAGTGTTGTATTTGTTCCACCACGCAACATTGTCATATGAACATTAACCTTAGAACTGCGTTTGGGGTGCTGGACTCCCCAATCACTTTTCCCAATGAATATAAGCCACAATTTGTTCCATACCAACGTCATATTTCAGCATTTTCGATGTTAGCTTTGTAAAAATAGTGCATTCTGACAGAATTTTTCTGTGGGTTTAGCGTGAGAGATCCTAGAACGGCATAGCCTGTATACGGGTTTGGGTAGCTGTACTCCCCAGTGTTTTTCTCAATACATTTGATGCAGTTTCAATTGTGTATTCATTGACTGTTTACGGTTTGAAGTGAATAAGTCTAAGAATTTTTATAATTTTTGTATTGGAAGAGGTAAGTTTTCATTGAAAATAATAAAAAAAAAATTAGTAAAGCAATGCTGTTTACAAATTATTTACTTATATGTAGTTGTGTACTAAGTGGTAGTTACTACTCTATTTGTTACCTACATATTATTGCATGTTTGCTCGTTTGATTTATGTATGTAGTTGCAGTGCATTATTTCGAAGTAAAATATGGATAGCAGAGATAGTTGACCGATGAAGAGCAACAAGAGCTTGCTAATTATTTTGAGAGGGACATCGGCGAAGATGTGGGTGAAGCTAGTGAAGCGATTGGTGGACGACATCATCCTGTAGCTTCACTATCTCTTGACATTGTTGACGATGCTAATGATTCTAACGATGATCCTTATGAATTGAATAGCGACGATTCTAATGTTGATGAATCACATGCACATTTTGAGCCGCTACAGGACATCCATTTGGCAGAGATATGGAAAATGCAGATGTTGAGACAGTGCAAGTGGCAGCGCCAGAAATTGCAATTGAGCGTACTCGTGGACAGAAATACATGGGCCAAGGCAAAACTGACAAAACTACTTGGTGGTCGATGCCAAGTGCTATAGAACAAACGAGAACTGTAGGAATGAAAAGGAATAGATTGGACTCTGCTTCTTGTACTACTGAGATTTTTGTCGAAAAATATTCTGCCTTCAAAGTGTCTTATGCCAACTGCCATCGTTGAATCAATTGTTTTGGACACAAATAGAAAAGCCGAAAGGGCAATTGCAAATAATCAGCATCAAGAGAATCCCAAAAAGCTGCGAGCTTGGCATAATACTAATGTTGATGAAGTCTATGCGTATATTGGCATTTTGCTATACTCTGGAGCTGAAAAATCAAATTTAGTATTATTTGCCAAGTCTCATATGCCATTTTATAGAGCAGTGATGTCATTCGTGCGATTTGAGCAAATTTGTCGATTTTTGCGCTTCGATGATTCGAGAACTCGTATAGCTCGATTGCTAGAAGATAAGCTGGCTCCATTTCGAATTTGAAATTGGCTTTCGTTCCATCCAAGGAGCTGACGACTGACGAGCAGTTGGTAACGTCGGGGAATAGATGCAGCTTTTGACAGTTTATACCATCAAAACCAGGAAAGTATGGCGTCAACATTTTTTGGCTTGTAGATTCCAACACGAACTATCTATTATCATCCGAAATTTATTTGGGCACACAGCAAAATTAAAAACGATCGACTGGAATTGCACATGCCTTTGTCCTTCGCCATTTGAATATTGGAGCAAACATTGGCAAAAGACCCGTATGACCGCAATACAACTCTAATCGGCACAGTTCAATCTAAGAAACGCGAGCTGCCAAAACTGTTTGCATCGATCAAAGAAGCTAAGAAAAGGGGACCGTTCGCTTCGGTTTTCTGCTTCTCGGATGAATTATCGCTTGTGAGCTACACCACGGGTTCAAAAAAAAAATGTTCTGCTGCTGTCGACTGCCTATCCTACTGACCATATACATGATAAAACTAGGAAACCAATTATTAATCATGACTACAGCGAGCACAAAGGTGGCATTGACATATTCGACAAAATGGTGCGCGGCTATACCCGCAAAAGAAAAACCAATCGTTGGCCAATGGTCCTCTTTCAAAACATGGTTGACGTTGCTGGACTTGCAGCTTTTCGACTCTTCGAGCTATGTCACCCGACGTGACCAACAAATCGGAGAAAAAAAAATTATCCTCAAAGAGTTTGCAAATAAGTTGGTTCAGACGCATTTGGATAATCGGTGCAAACTTCCACTAAAGCCATCCGTGCAAATTGCAATGGATTTGATGGACTACATAAAAAAAGACGTTATCCAAAAAGTTTCCGAAAATACAGGTGAAAATCAATAATTTTCTTACATAAACTTCTCTAATTCGTCATCTTCCTAAAGACTCAAAATCCATTGCGTATGTAGATGTGAGGTACTGCGCACGAAAAACAAAGATACAAAAACAACCGCCATTTGTGATCCATGTTACAAGCCTGCGTGCGTCAAGCATTACATTCGAGCTTGCGAGCGGTGCTACTTTGCAAAGTTCAAGAGCCCGTCTGACGACGAATTTATGGACTAGGATGATGATTCTTTCAGGCCAGGGACATCTACATCGGGTTCACCAACACCATGTCCATCCCTACCGGGTCCATCCAGACCACGTTCAGCCGCTCGATACCCACCACCGGCCAAACGAGTTCATACCAATTCCCCAACACAGTTATAAAATATCTGATCTTATGTAAATTCTTAAGTTAATCTTATTTAATTCATATTGATATAATAAATACATTTTTATATCTAAGATATAAAAAACTGTTCTTAAAGTTGTGCGTAAATATTAATGAATTAAATAAGAAAAAATTCAAATGTGTCAAATTATACATTCATTGCTCAATCTTCATACAAAATACAGTGGGGAGCACAGATCCCCAAAATACGGAAATATGTTGAAATGGCGGTACACGATTCTAATGTTAAGGACAATGAGCTTTGTTACATGTGCCAAGTGCCCGCTTTCGTAGAATTATAGGAAATGCATCTATATCCATCCGATCAGCGTCCCAAGACGACTGTTTACTCGCAGTAGTCCATTCTCAAGAATTTGGACTGAAAGTAAATAAAACAGAAAACTTACTGACGACATTAGATTCTCCACTGAATATCTTGAATTCCGTTTGAAAAATCGGTGGGTTGAACATACTTCAACCAATAATCCTCAGCAATATGAAGTTCTTCGGCAGTTATCTTTGCAAGATCTTTATCTTTGATCCTCTTTTGCCAAATACATACCAACAAAACGCATTACCGGCGCAGTTATCCGTAATAATTTTCTCCAAGAATTGTATCTTTCCATTCGCAGAACAGGTTTCTTCGTAAGAAAATGACTCATATCAGCAATAGACACCTGCAAGGAGATAAAATTGTTAGCTATATAGTAAGTATCTGTAGAGCTTCTTTCATCTGGCCAATTCTTTATGTTAGAATTAAGCCAAACAAGGTCATGTCTCCATAGAACGGAGGTTGCCAGCAAAATAGGAGGGAAGAACATCGGAGAAAAAAGAAAGACCATGAGAAGCGCGTGATCGAGAAAAAAGAGAGGTGCTACTCCAGGAGTAATATTCAGAGGTTTACCAAAAGAACGTGCCAGAGTAATAAGACCCGAGCGGAAATCTGTAGTGATGAAAAAAGGAAACCTTGTAGTAGAGTCACTGTCGGTGCTGAGGATGAGGAAAAACCATTTCTGCAGACTGCTAAACGACGAAGACGACCGCTATCAGACAGAGCGAACCATTAACAATGCAAGACAAAAATTCCGTCCACCCGACCAAAATGAAGCAAGGATAGCAATATCTAAACTGAAGTCGAACAAGGCTGCCGAGCCGTACGACCTAAACGCCGATCTTTTTAAGGAAACAGGAGATGGCTTGGTAAAGAGTATACACCAACTTAATTTTAAGTGCCCCATGAATGGAACCTCAGCATTGTTTGCCCAATCCCCAAGAAAGGAGACCCTCTAAACTGCGCCAACTTCAGAGGTATCAACCTTCTTAACATCGTCTACAGGATCGTGTGAACGTCTAAAGTCGTTCGTCAACAACCTCACTGGTCCACATCAGTGTGGCTTTTGGCCAGGAAAGTATACCATCGACCAAATATTCACACTACGGCAGATCTTGGAAAAAACCCAGAGCTTCGAATCGATGTATTATACACCACCCATTTACAGATTTTGAGGCCGTGTATGACAGAATCTATAGATACGAGCTATACAGAGCAATGTCTAGTTTTGGCATCCCTGCCAAACTCGTTCGTTTGTGCAGGATGACGATAGAGAATGCACACTGTTCAAGGTCATTTGATGTCAAAAAAGGTTTTAGAGAAGGCGATGCGCTGAAATGCGATTTCTTTAACATCATTCTTGAAAGAATAGTGCGAAACTCGCACGCCAATCTCAATCTTTCAAAAGTCTGTCCAGTTTCTCTCATTCGTCGATGATATTGACATAATGACATGATGTCAGCAGCGCTACTGACCGCTTTCGCGAGTATTAAGGTTACCCAACACCGACGTCTCTGACAGAATGTCACCCTCACTTATTACTTTGAGGTCGTTAAGGATTTTGTCTCTCTAGGCTCCGCTACCAATTCAGACAACCACAACAGCACGGAGCCGAGATTAAACGAACAACAACTCTTACCTGTCGCAAGTGCAAAGCCCTCTCTCGAACAACAATTCGACTTTTAATGAGTTTGATGCGCTGTCTGACTCCATTAAAACAATTGTATCCCTGTATCCTCATACTGAAATCGTTATTACGGGCGATTTCAATATACACAATTCTGGGTGGCTTCGACATTCTGGACAGACAATACCCGAAGGACGATGTATTGAAATGTTCGCTGCGGAAAATAACTTGTAGCTTGTAACGAATACCAGACGTTGATAGTCATACCGCCAACACCCTGGTAAGTACACCGTTGATGTGCTCTCCCTTCTAGGCTCGTCAGACCATTGTGTCATGTCAGCTAATTTCTAGCCACCACACAGTGAGAAAAAAGATTCCTAAAAGAACCGTATGGCAATATGAGAAAGCCAACTGGAGCGGTCTTAACAGCTTCTTTAGGAATTTTAATTGGTCGTTATGTTTCCTCGATAACGGCGATAACGATGCCGCTGCTGATATGATTACAGACACTATTTTCTTTGGAATGAGATCCTTTATCCCTCATCGGATGAAGAGTATCCAACCAAAAGAAAAGGCATGATACGATTCGAGATGGAAAGAGGCTGTCAGGGTTAGAGAAATGTTCTTTCGGTCCTTCAAGACCAACCTGACAGAGAAAAACCGAAAAAAGTTCAAATTAGCCAGGAATGACTGCAACGTCTTTCGTGAAATTTCTATACGACCAAAAATTGAGGCAAAAAATCCTACAATGTCCCAAAGGTAGTAAAAGCTTTTGGTCGTTCATCAAAAACATTAGAAATTCTGCCTCATCCTCCATCCCAACGCTCATTTATAATGATATTCAAGCTGTCAGCTCTTTGGACAAGGCCAATCTGCTTGTTGTACACTTTGAGGCTAGCTCAACACTCTCAGATTGCGCTTTGTCCCTGCCTACACTTGAGTGCATCGAATCTACAATGGGACGAATCCACTTTCGCACTCGTGTAGTAGCAAGAGTACTTAAAGATCCCAACATGCATAAATCCGCTGGTCCAGATGGAGATATACCATCTTCTGAAAAGGTGTTCTTCCTCGCTGGCAAAACCACTGCGTAAGCTTTTAAATTAATCCTACTCTTTAGGACCCTTTCCGAGAAGATGGAAAACAGCATTTGTCTAGCCCGCCTCTAAAAAAGGCGCATCTTCTTCCCTCTCCTACTACAAACCAATTGCACTTACGTCCCTTCTTTCCAGTCATGGAAACGCTGATCAACCGTCAGCTAATGAAATATCTCGAAACACGAAAACTTCTTAATGACCGGCACTACGGTTTTCGTCGCAACTCACGTCTCGTCTCACCGAAAAGTGGAACCGAAGTCTGCACCAATCTGGCGAAAGCAGGATGGTTGCACTTGATATTTCTAAGGCATTTGACAGAGTTTGGCATCAGGCTCTCTTGTCGAAAATGCGTGCTCTTGGGATCGATGTTTCTCTTCTTCAATGGATTGGAAATTACCTACCGGAACGTTCAATTCAAGTTGTTCTGGATGGTTTGAAGTCTGATATTCACAAAATAAATGCTGGTGTGCCCCAGGGCTCCGTTCTGTCTCCGACACTCTTTTTAATTTTTATCAATGATCTCTTGTCTGCTACTTCTAATATATTCCTTTGCTGACGACAGTACTCTCTGCTTTTCATATTCTTTCCCGGACTCGCGTCCCTGCTCTTCGGCTGTACAACGGGAACGCAGTATGTTAAGCTCATTAAATTCTGATATTAAGAGGATAATTAATTGGGGAACCACTAACAGAGTAGAATTTAATGCTTCCAAAACACAATGCTGTTTGCTGTCGTTAAAGCGAAATTTAAACACCCAGTGATTATCCATGGATGGCACTTGCATCGCCAAAACCGAAAAACTTTCCATTCTCGGTATGTATGTCAATGACAACTTACGTTGGAATGATCGCATATTCGATGTCGCCAAAAAATGCTGCAAATGTCTAGGTTTCCTCAAGCGATGTAAGAAATATTTTACCCCTTCTGATCTGGCCTCAATATATAAGGCGTTTATCCGCCCGAAATTGGAGTACAATTCCCTTATCTGGTCGGGTGCGCCCAAAACATCTCTGCACCTGCTAGATAGGATTCAAAACCGTGCGATAAAACGCATAGGTGATACTAATATCACTCAAACAATGGATACCCTCGAACACCGACGTAATGCCTCGTATCTCACCCTGTTTTATCGCTAGTTCCACCATCAGTGCTCCATAGAAATCGCCAGTAGCATTCCGCCCCTTCAAACTTTTAACCATAACACCCGTTTCGCTATGAATGCTCATCAGTATACCCTCAAGCCCATTTTCGGACGTACACTAAACTATCGTGATTCATTCCTAAGCCGTACAACTCGCTTATGGAATGCCCTGCACAGCTCTTTATTTCCTAGTCATTATAACCTTCAAACATTTAAAACCAACGTTCACTGGTACCTCTCTTTTCATCCTCCCTGATTTTCCTTCGCCCGCGCTGTGTGCAAAGGCTTTAAGGGTACTAAATCCCTTGAGCGCGCGCAAATTATAAAAGAATAAAGTGACCTTGTAAAACCTTAATAATCCCAGTTCCGTCCTATGGCGCAGAGGTATGGACTTTATGAAAAACGCATAAGGGCGCTCCTGGCTGCTTTAAGAGGAAAATTCTTCGAGTGGTTTTTGGTCCCGTTTGCATAGACGGTGAGTGGAGAAGGAGATACAGCGACACCGATTTAGTCAGCAGAGTGATGGTCCAGCGACTGAGATGGCAGACTCTTTATAAAATCGCTGTTGGCTATGAATCATATGCTTCCGCTGTCGATAAGAATTGTTGCAGCATAAAACTGTAGAGCTATTATGATCCTTCGGTTATTCTACTCTGAAATACTAACGCCTTTCTTAAGTTGCAGCATTACTTCCAAGATTTTTGGGGTGGACCCCATACCCCAAACAAATATCAAATTGTAGATTCAAATTAAAAAGTCATCAAGCTAGGTACTCATTGAAATACGAGTAGCTCAAAGTGTACTGGACAGTATAAAGTATGTACTCCTATCTTCGATTCGTAATTACACATTGGCGCAAAAATTCCTCCGTAAGTGTTCTTTTTGGGAATATTTGCATACTTCAAGTCTTATCAGTTCGCAGGAAATGAGATAATCTGAATTTTTATTGCCCTTCAATCTACATAGCCTGTCAAGCTTATTCTGCAAAGTGTCAGCCTCTTAATTGAAGTTCAAGGTAACTTATCGCAGAGTCAATACAATTTTTATTTTTTATTTTTTTTTGCTCTACTGATTAAATGTACATCCCTCTTTGAAATACGGAGGATGTTTGTCGGTGTTTACCATTGACCCCAGTTTCTAAGAATACTTGCTTTGCACTTTCGGAATTGTAAGAGAAGATCCATTTTAAAATCGGCTCATACTACTATAATTGGAGTATCCAATTTAATGGCAGTCTTGTGTGGCGCTACAAATCGCTATTTAGATACCATCAAATCAAATATCTTCACCTAGAAGACACTTTTTTAATTGCCACACCATAGAAATAATGCCCTGCAAGAAAGTCATAAAATCTCGGTCTAGAGAGTGTGGTCCCGGTTTTATGTGCAACGAGATTTTCTTTTTTTTTCGAATTTTCTTTTTATTGAGAATTTATTAGATGGGCTAAGAGTGCATCAGAGTTGATGACTCCAATTTTTGATTTTTATCGCGTAGTAAATGCAACTAGATGGCAACAAACAACGTCATTTGTGCTTTTTAATTATCGTCGATGGGTGTATCTGTGGTTTTATTTGTACACCTTTTAACCGGAGTAAAGTTATTGGGAATTAAGTCTTTTGAATGTTCTTAATTTTTGTGTTTTGTGTTTGTTGTTGTTGTTGTTGTTGTTTTATTGTTTTTAATTTTTAATTTTATGGGATGCGTACGTTTTAGTTTTTAGTAGATCGTGTCTAGAAAGTGACATCGGCATTGGGAAATTGGTTTAACCAATTTTTATTTGGCGGATAAATGAGCTAAGTGGGAGTTCTTTTAATATACTGAGTGGGATTGAGGGACATCTTGGTAATCCCAGTAAATTAATTCTGTCCGATATTCTGTATTGATTTTATTCTTGAGCTGTTTCTGGAGAGGAGATGATTAACACTTCCGCTGATTATATCTTTTGCACCCTTTAAGACCGTTCGGAATACTCAGGATACTCTGAATGATATTTTTCTACGCACAGAGTTAATCCTTCTCATATACGAGTATCTCATAGACTTATACTGATGCCCATATACTCGTACATACGAGCTGTGTAATTTAGGATTAATTTATTGATAATCGCAAATAGATTCCTTATAGGCTACCTAGATACTCTGCAACAGGCTTTTTCGCTTGAGAATTTTCGAATCCCTCGTGGAACACAGAGTATCTACATTGCCCGTGCGCGGCAGCGTGTTCTGAGTTCTGTAATGCACTTGAATTTACTTCGTACTTGGATATGTATAGGTTTCTTGCCAGATTCGACTAGAAGACCTTTACATGTTGCATATACATCTATAGTATTAATGGGAGCTCCCAGGCACTTGCAGTGTCAGTGTCAGGCACTTTCCACGTGCTTAATCCATATACAGGATCACAGATTCTATGTTGTATCGAAACAGACTCAGCCTGGTTTCAGCGCTGAAAACATTGTCTTTCTAGATCTATTATACCGAATGAAACTTTCCTTTATTGATTCTGCTGTCCACGTTCAGAACTATGCATCCATCTTCTGAGGCCATACTCCCAAGATAAAGAAAGTTGGCCACCCTCTCGAGTTGCTGCCCTTCAATGTTGATTTGAGCTTTGGTGGTATTTTGAGGTTGGGAGACGGAAATGTTGGGCCTTAGGAGTTGGTCCATTATCGTGTGAAAGCTGGCGTCACCATCACCGTCACCGGTGTAGTCCAGAAGTTTTATACCTGATGTCGTTGTCCCTCTCAGTTCCATATTTGTTCCCTATAGCACTACACGGAGCACATAGCTGTTTCCAACAAGGAACAATAATGGCGAGAGAAGCAAATTCATCTTACCGTGACTTCTTACCTTCATAGGTAGCTACGATTTTTTCTGGTACACATTTGCTTCACAGAGCATTCAATATAGCATCTTCATTCCAGCTGTTGAAAGCTTTCTCAAAGTCGATGAACAACAAGTGTGGTGGGGATCTATACCACACGCATTGTTCAATAATAATCCGCAGTCTGTTGATGAAGTCGATGTAGGTACGAGTAGATCCGGCCCCGTCAAGTGTTCAGTCATGATGCGCTCAAAGCCGTTCTAAATTTAATCTAGCTCTTAGTTTGGCTATCGCCGGGAGTACTCATATAACTTTTCAGTTTCCAAATTCTGTCAGGTTTCCCTTTCTAACCAGTTTGACGTCCAATACTAACTTCCACTCTTCGGAAAAGACTTCCGCTTCGCATGCTTCCCTAATAAGTATCTTTAGGATATCCGCTGAGATGTTAAGTGCGCATTGGTAGAGTTCCGCTGGGTCGTCATCTCTGCAAACTACCTTCTTTTTTTTAGGCCCTGATACCTAATATAATTTCATTGTTACTGGGACCGGAAGTGCATGTTCGGGAATTTCTTTCAGCGAAACGCTCATCATGATATATGAATTAGGACACCAGCAAAGTGATCCCTCCATCTGGTTAGCTGTTCCAAATCTGAAGTCAGTAAGTCGCCGTCTAAGTCTTTTGCTAGATGAGATGTGGAAACTTGACCACCTGTAAGTTCCTTTGTGGTATACACTGCATCTGGTGCTGCTTTTTCTGTTCTGGTGGCCACCGCGTTGATATAGTTACGCTTATCACGTCTTACGCCCGGCTGAATTTCCTTATGTTTAATGCGATATTGAAATTCTAACTCGCGTGAGTCTACTGTTGAGTTCATTACAATCCGAGGTTTGAGAACTGAACGCTTGTCGATCCGTGTCCAGGTATTGGCATTTCATGATAAATTCAAAAAATAATATTTTTTTACAGCCTTATATTGCTGATCGATATTTGCAGAAGTAGCACTGCCGATTGTTTTAGCTTCTAAGATAAGGTGGTGCGGTATTTGTTGGCGCACATGGGGATCCGGAAGACTGACGGCATAAAAACTGGAGCGATGGTTGCTGACAGATACGGTGCGAGGGCATATTGAAATTATCATTGATGTGTCCCCTTTCATACTGATGTCTGCTCTACGCTTATTTTGGACGTCTTCGAAGCAATTTCTAGAGCGCCGATTGATTGCTATTTCGTCTACCTGATTCGACATTCGCTGTATATCAGCCCAGTCCCCACTTATCTTGTGCCAGTCGTTGTGCCTAAACAGAGTTATTCCTGGTTTTCCAAAAATCAACAAAACTTTCGGTGCTGTCATTTCTTATACTTACGCGGCTCCCTCACGTATTGTCGTTTCCTACCTTCTCATTGAAATCGCCCAACATGATCAGGGTTTTATCATTAGGCGTTGAATTGGTGTCGGTGCCTAGTTGGCTTCCTTTACTTCGTCGTCCACATAGTTTAGTGGACCATACCACTGGATGGGGGTGATGCTCGCACTCTTCCCTTACACCTAGCCGTCAATATCTGTACAATGTGAGTGGTCAGTAGTACCCCTATTCCATTTTTACCTGTGCTGTTCGGCGGTTTGCCGGATTAGAGGAGGAAGCTGTTAGCAATTTCGGAAGGACACATGTTGTAGTGCCATCAACTTACCTCTCCACCTCCAGGAATGTCCAATTTGTAATATGACTCTTTAATTCTTCAATCCGTATAGGCAAGTGCTCAACTTTCTTGCGCCTTTTTACGACCTCAGATTTGTGGTCTTTCAGTTCCAGACCTCAGCAACGAAGCCATGTCTTTATATTTTTTATGATTTTGTTGTAGGATTGTGGCACTTCCTCGATGGTTTTTGCAACGATTACTACTGTGATGTTATCTGACAGTCCAATGATATCCACTAATCCTCGTATGTACATTCGCCGTACTCTATACATTGTCCCTCTCCAGACTAGGCCTAGGACTGACCCTTGTGGAACTCCAACTGTTTCTCTATGGCTCTTCGTCTATTTCATAGAAGAGGATTTCATCTTTAAAATAATCTCATATTCGCGACGGTCATAAGTATCGTACTATTGGTAGTTTGGTGCATGCATACTCGCATTTTGTTTGTTTTTAAATTGACATCAAGAGTCCGACCGTGTTCTTGCAGCCTTTCCATCTGGTTCCAGATATTGCTTCTCGTTCAATATCACATACCAGCTTGTATGGCATGGATGGTGCTTCTGTTTATCCTGAAGCCATATTGTTTTGCTAAAGAAGTCATTGTCTGTACTAATGCCTGTAGTGGTTTAGTTTTTTACGAATCATTTTTTCAAGGACTTTCCGTACTGTGTACAGCATCCGTAGGTGCCTATACGATGATAATTGATCTGGGGGCTTGTCACAAACGCTTCTGCTTTCGTTAAAATTGCTTCTTTCGTAGGGATTTCGGCCATTCCATGATCAGTAAAGCAAAACAAAAGCTCCGTCGACAAATCAAAGTCATGGCAACGCATTGGAAATACCTTACAATTGTCGCTTATCGCCGAATGAGGTGCGGCACAAGCGTCGTTAACCCATTTGGGTGGTTCTTAGTAAGTTTATAATCGGCTTTTGGAACTGCCACTTATTCTGATCCACCTTTAGACTCATTCAGATAAAGCACTAGTCCAATCTTCTTTTTGTATGCTCCTTTAGCTAAAATTTCTTAGTTTCTCGAATATTAGCAAGACACTCTCGCAGAGATGATGTTGTGCCAATTTTTCCTAGAACATCAAAGTGCTTCGCGTAGTGCCCCGTTACGATAGTAGTAAACGGTTCATAGTTTTTCCTACTGAAGGACAGCAGCAAAGTCGCTGATCTCTTAGAGATATTGCAAAGCATTTAGATGGTCTACTCGTATCTAAAAGTCATTTCCTTGAAAAAGGGTATTTCTAGAGTGCCAATCGTTGATCACCTCTATGGCTGGCCACACTTTAGAGCAAGCAGTCATAAGGCATGACCCAACAGACATCACAGCTACTTCATTTGCATGTTTTTGTACGTAGATGTTATAATTACATTGAAACATCAAACATCACATATACAGGACGTCGTATTATGGTAACCTCCGTTTCACATATTGGCCCGGCAATCAGAGTCCTATTCGCCAACATTGCTTTTCTCCCCAAACCTAGTGATCCGTCTTGTTACACATGCGGTCAGAAGTACCCTTAATGTCGATAAAAATGTCCAGAACGTACCTTTTCCCGTCGAGTGCGCATGTAATTCTGCCCACATTGGTCGGCATACTGCATCTTGGACAACCGACAACATGGAGGAAGTAAAACCGATCGCTTTTATCGAGCCAGGGGCTTATCTCAGGCCAGACCATCAGTGAGGTTTATCCTCAGGTTTATCAGCAGCTGGTCTATGCCTTTTTGTGGCATAACTCGATATATACCATCAAATGAAACACAACAGCGTATTTAATGGCCTCATCCCTTACCACGATCGATGACAAATATACATAGAGTCTCTCCTTTCAATTTAGTGTAGATACCATTATTCTTTTTGCTTCGATCTATAAAGGTTCCAGACTTCCTACAAATAAGTCTTAAGTGTCTTGTTAAGAAGTTACGTAATGGTTGCGAATCTGCGGTCTAGTGCAGAACGGGCGGTCTGTGGAATTTTTCCTGACCGGACACATCATTTGGTGAGGGCAATACTCCACCCTCTGTTTCGTTCTGAGTTTAGGCGACGCATTGACTGATTTGCTGAGCTTCTCGTTAAGGTGTGTCATTTGGTGTTTCGCGGAATATTCTTCTTCAACAAAGTTGATACCTCGCATGATAACAGCCTCCGAAGCGCTTTCCGGTGGTTATTTCCTACCAAGTCTACGAACTTTCCTGGTTGTGGCTCCCCTAACACCTTATGCACATAAATGTATTTGAACGCTTCGTTCGATTTGTGTGCACGGGAACTGTATTTTGGTTGGTCGCAGCACCGGAACCATCTAGGCAGAGTGCCATAAGCTTTTCGATGGATGCAGTTTAAGTTCCGAGAGTGTAATCGGCTTCAGTGTGTGTGTTACTTCTCCCGATCTGTTTTTCTTCTCTGCCGCCGCTCGAGGAGTAAAACTTTAACATTCGCATTTTCGACAGCACTTGACGTCCCTTTGCACCTTCTTATCTTTAATACAATAATAATACGGTACAAAGTTTCGAACTCTGAATATTAAACTGCCTGTTCTGAAGCAGCTTAATCCACCAGTACAGCCTAATACTAGATGGAGTGAAAAGTGACCTCCTTGACCGCCAGAATACGCTGCTACTGCAAAAAAGGTTATGGTGCCTTGAAGTCCGTTCATATTTCAGTGCGATACTGTCTTTAGTTTTGTTTTGAGAGCTGATTGTTGTTGACGTGTTTGGCATCATGTTGAGTATGGACAAAAACGATTTTCGTTCTCTCATAAAACATTATTTTTTGAGAGGCAAAACGGCGAAGGAAACAAAAAAAAAGTTGGATAAATATTATGGGGCTAATGCTCCGTTAGATTACACCATCAAATATTGGTTTCGAGAGTTTCGTGGTGGCCGCAACTCCACTACCGATCAAGTCCGCAGCGGCAGGCCCTCCGATGCGGTTACAGAGGACAATGTCAACAAAAATACATGAAATGGTGTTGGCTGACCGGAAAGTGAAGGTGCGTGAGCTAGCAGATACCACAAAGATTAGTACTGAGCACACACGCCATATTTTGGGCAATATTCTGCATATGAAAAAGTTATCCTGCCGCTGGATGCCGCACATGACCAAAAACACGAACGCGAGAGCACTTCGAAAGAGTGTTTGGACTTGCTGAGGCGGAATCGGACAGACTTTTGGCGTCGATTGGTAACTGGATTTGGATCCCTCGGACTATTATCTCTTCCAAAACCTCAAAAGATGGCTCATCAATAAAAAATTCAGCTCACGCGAGGAAATCATCGACGCTACGGAGGAGTATTTTGCAGACCTTCCGGAAAATTACTTTTCGGACGGGATCAAGAAGTTGGAAAATCGCTGGATTAAGTGTATCAAACTAAAAGAGGACTATATTGAATAATATAAAAAAAACATTAAAAAAAAAAAAATTTTAATTCCCAAGGAGGTCACTTTTCACTCCATCTAGTGTACCGAACGTTTCGTAGAAATAGCCGTGGGAGTCATCGAACTAGTGCCTTAACCGACGACGGCCGGAATTATACCACCTGAAGTATAATCCTGTGGGACCACCATCATACTTTTTAACTATCTAACGACCTTGACACTTAGTTCGACGTCTCACCAGGGTTCTTTTCAAAACCTTAGGATCGTTTTCCTGCTACTCTAAGGCAGCCAAAAAAGGCAAAGCAGCAACCTTTAGTTAAATATTGTACATATACATATAAATTAATAAATTAAAGACTACGCTTTAATAAAAAAAACTGAGGCGAACCTCTTTATTTGAATCTCTTCTTAAGACTAATTCTACTTGACAAATTTTATAATAATCTAACCTATGCTTAACCTATTGCATCAGCCCATTCGTGTTCCCACACATTGCATCAGCTCGGGTAACGACCGACAGGTGCATTACTGGGAATTACGCTCGTGGTGGAACCAGACGCTGAGTCGGCAAATCGGATGTTGTGTTATGCCTTCCCACGGGAACGTTGTTTTATATCAGGTGTCGTTAACTCCTCCCTTCTGAGACTGATGCGTCCTCGCAACTTCATATAAATGGAATGTTGTAAATGCTAGGATACCTTTGAGAAGATGCTGGATGAATGATTTCAGGTTGCGTTGTCAATGCAAGTATTGGTGGCGTCGGTGATGAAGTGACGGGGTTGCCTCTGGCTCTTCTGTTGTATCCAATAACTGCTAACGCCAGGAGGAGTACTGTGAAGGTCCCATATGTTACCATTTGGTGCATCTTCTTCTCAGCTTGAATCCTCTCGATGTGTTTGGTGTTTCTCGTATGAAGCTCTTTCATTAGTTCCAAAGAGAGGATTTCTTCGACTGCTGGACTATCGTATGTTGGGTGGAGCATTGGAGGTAGAACTTGCATTCTTAGGATCTCCTTGGAAACGTACCGTTGGTTGTTTATCATGATACTTTCGTTGGTGAACTTGATGACGAATGTCCCTTGTAATGACTGGCTTCCATTTCGAACTACTATGGTTCCGTTGAATTGGTTAAGAACGACGATTCCTGATGCTACTTCTTCGATTTGGGGAATGTGCTGGCTGTTCGTCGCATTGCATGATGCATTCTTATTTTCTAACAAATTTACTGTGCAATTATCTTTACTTATATCTATTACATTCGAGAATTTACATAAGGACAGTTCATTAATTAGCTTACAACTATTTTTAATTCCGTACAATGATTTATTTTTCCTTAACACATTTTTAAATTCAATTTTGTGGATAATCCCATTATTCCTTTTTATTGGTACTAATAATAGTTTCTCATATAATTCGGATTTCGTTTTTGGAATATCGATTATGTAAATTAAACTTTTTGGATTTGATGCGATCTTTATGTCTGCAAATTTGAGTGCTTGTTCTATATTTGAATATGGTATTACATCTTTACTTAAAGTATCTAATACTAAATCTAATTCGTTTTTAGCAAGAATATTTGAATTAACAATATTGGCTTTAGCCAGTTCAATAGCATATATTACGTTACTTAATTCTTCTTTTATCAATTTTAACTTATATAATAGGGTTACATTTATTTCGTATTGAAGTATGCCATCTTTCTTTATGGTATTTAATATTTCGTTGGTTACATTGGTGAGCGCGTTTATTCTTTCTTCATACTGTTTATTTATAATTATTTGACTATTGCCGTTATCAATTACGTTATTAATTTTATTTTTTACTATTTCAAAGTCTTCATGGTCGGGATTGCCTGCGATCCATTTCCAGGCTGACCCGATGAAATTTAATGATCGTTTTACACGGATAATCTCTAAGTTTTGAATATAATTCCTTATTTGCTTGGTTTCGAATTGTAGGAGTGGGTAGAAGGGACTGGAGCGAGGAACTCGGGATTGGATAACGGGATCGACCTCTGCGATGAATTGCTCGTACGGTGCTATTTCGATGATGTGCATCAGTTTTAAGGAGCCTTCCATAATTTTAGCAGTGCCATCATTTAGGACGATTAACGGGGAGTTGGTATAGTCAAGAATATTCACATCTCCTTGGCCAGTTCCGATTAACAATCTGTTAGGGTGAAATTTTTTTTTTAACTTCGTATGTTAGATTTGTGCACAATTTTCCCTGACTCTGTAACTACTGTAGTAGATTTGTTCTCTTTTACTGTTTCTTTTTTATACCTGGGTGATAATTTGGAGCCTAATCTTTTGTTAACTTTAATGAAAATAATATCTCCTGCAGAATAATTTTTGGTGGAAGGTCTGTTTTTGTTGTGGTATGTCAAGTCGGCTTCCTGTTTCAATTTCAATTTATTTATGGTTTCCAATCGGGCTTCTTCAATTTGAGTGGGATCTGTTCCTATGTTCCTACCAAAGAATATGTCAACGGGTCTTTTGTGTGTAACTGAATGTACTGAAAAATTGTAAGCATTAACAGCTGCTTCTAAAAGTTCTGCAAAGGACTGGTAGACCTTTTCACGTTTCAGACATCGCATGATCTCAGCAATAGTCGAGTGAAAGCGCTCTACTTGACCATTAGATTTGCTTGTATAGGGAGGTGTTGTATATATCTGAATTCCAAGTTCATTTTCAACCATAAAGGTGATAACGGATGAGTTAAAGGATTTCTCGTTGTCGAAAACCAAAATGTTTGGTACTCCATAACCGAAGATGATGTCTCTCAAAGGTTGTTTAATGTCCTCAACAGCCTTTGACTTTATAATTTGTGTACGAGCGTGTTTAGAAAATTTGTCTATTGCAGTGAGAACTAAATTTCCTTCTGTGGAGAAGATATCTACGTGTACAATCTGACCTGGGTATTTGGGTATTGGCGTGGCCTGAATCTCAACTTTGCTGGGGTGTCGGTCGTATTTGTTTTCCTTGCATATCGAGCAGAGTTTAGCTATTCGTTTGACTTTCTTCGACATTCCAGGAAAATAATATTTTTCTAATATCTGACTCTTGTTTTCTTTATCATTCCTATGGGCACGATTATGTGTCTGAATGATTATATTTTCTTGATCCTGATCATTCTTTACGTCCTCAACCATAAGCTGAGTAAAGCGTATGCGGTATGAACTAAAATGTTCTCTGAAGATAGTTTGAATCATTCCCATTATGCGTTCAGGAGTTTTAATACAGTTGGTGACGGTTGGATTGAGACGTTTCCTAAGAATTTCGATGAGTTTCGGTTCATCGTAGCTGGGTTCAATGATGGTATGTCTATGGAAGGTTGGAAATACAATTTCAAATTTTTCAGAGGGTGGTGCACCTACTTGAAGAAGAATTTGATTTTTAAACACGTTGATAGGACATTCAACCCTGTAGATTAAACCGTGAGATGAGCTCTCATCGCTATGGATAGTAGGAGTCAGTGAATTAACTTGGCTGCTCTGAGGTGGTCTAGAAAGCGCGTCGGCAACTACGTTGCTTCTTCCTGGCTTGTATTTAAGCTCATAGTTGTAATCTTCCAACATGGCTTTCCACCTTTTCAATTTTGTATTGTTGTTCCTATTGCTTAGAGCATAGGTCAACGGTTGATGGTCAGTGTAAATGAGAACCTTTGCCGAACCGTATAGGTAATTTCTGAGAGAATTCAAAGCCCATATAATGGCCAGCATCTCCTTCTCATTGGCGGCGTAATTTTCTTCCGTTTTAGTTAAGGTCCTCGAGATGAAGGTAATTGGTTTGTTCTCTTGTGACAGGACAGCACCCAGTGCATAGTTTGACGCATCTGTGGTGAGCTCGAAGGGTTTTTTAAAGTCTGGATAGACTAAAATGGTATCTTCTGATACAAGGGATCTTTTAAGTTTTTGGAAAGCATCTTGCGCTGCATCGTTAAGATGTATTAGCTTTTTGCTAGAAATGTTCTTGGACACACGTCCATCCTCCCCTCTTAAAAGGGATGTCAGGGGTTTAGCAAGTTTGGCGTAATCGCGTATGAAACGGCGATAATACCCTGACAGACCGAGGAAAGATCTTAAATCCTTCAGAGTTCGAGGAGCCGGGAAGGCTTCTATAGACTTCACCTTTTCTGGGTTGGTAGTAATACCCTTTGACGATACGATAAAACCTAAGAACTCTATCTTTTCCTTGAAAAACTCACATTTATCAAGCTGAACTTTTAGATTCGCGTCATTAAGAGTTTCGAAGACTTTGCGGATGTCCTTAGAATGTTCTTCTTCGCTCTTACTATAAATTATTATGTCATCGATGTAAATGCGGCAGCGTTTGCCAATGTGTTTACGCAAAATATCATCTAATGACTTCTGGAAAGTTGTAGGGGCATTCTTTAATCCCATAGAGAGTCTGGTGAATTCATATTTGGCGTTGTTGATTGAAAAGGCAGTCTTCGCCATGTCCGAATCTTTAAGCGGAATTTGGTGAAATCCACTTTTGAGATCAACAACTGTAAAATACTTATTTTCACCTAATTCGGACAAAAGTTTTTCAATATTCTCCATCGGATATTTCTCAGTAATAGTGACATCGTTAAGCTTACGATAGTCGACAACTATCCTGTACTTTTTTTCTCCGGAAGCGTCAAGCTTCTTTGGTACAATCCACACTGGTGCATTGTAGGGAGACCTGGAAGGCCTGATTATACCATCCTTTAACAGTTTTGCGATTTGGCTCTCAACCTCTTCTTTGAGGGCCATAGGATAGGGGTAGAATTTGGCGTAGACTGGGGTATCTGTACTCGTTCTTATTTCTGCCTTAACATTAGTAGCACAAGTTAATTTGTTATCGGGGTCATCGAATAGGTTAGGGAATTGTTTCGCAATGGATCGGATATGAGATTTTTGTTCAGCTGTCATGTGATCAGTTCGGATATTTATGGAATTGACCGATTGCGTAATCAACTGTTTTATTTTAACTTTTACGCTGTTGTTAATTACCATATAGTTGTCTTTCGTGTGAATCACAGCTGAAAGGTCTTTTAACGTGTCATTGCCCAAAATGGCATGGAAAGATTTTAATTCCGACATGAGGAAAAATTTAATTTCGATATCATTGAGGCCAAATAGATTTAAAAAGGTGTGATGACTTACTTCTACGTTACCGCCCATGGAATTGGCATAAAAGGGTTTTTCATTCGGTTTGGGGTTTTTAATAAGATTGGGCTGAATATAGTTTTTATTTGATCCTGTATCGATCAAAATTTTTAAAACTTCTCCGCTCTTCGTTTTGCACTCAAAGTACGGAAGCGAGGAGCGGTTTAATCTAAAAAATGAATATCATTGAACTCAGGAAGTTCTTCTAAGTTATTGTTTCCGCATTCGAGTGATTCCGAATATTCCTGGAAACTTTGGTCGTACTGACTATCTCCACATTGCTGTTGAAATGATTCTGAATATTCCTGAAAGCTTTGATCGTACTGGCTATCTTCTGCCTGAATCATCTGCTCATATTGAGTAGGATTGGGATTATTAGATGTACACGGGAATTGTTCGGGGTCAATAGTGTTCAGATGAAAATTCCTCTGCATCTTATGAGGATGAACTTGATTTGATGTTGCAGCAAATTGCCTTTTTGGTGCGGGTGGCCAGTTCCTTTGCTGAGGTCTGTTCATGTAATTTACATTGTTCGTCCTGATAGTGGATGTCTCCATTGGCGTTTGTTGAGGTCTAGTGGTCTGGTTCTGCGGCGGATTAAAGGGCGCGAAAGGTCGCTGAGGCCTTGGGGGAACTGTTGGTCTGGGGTTGACATTCATTGGGGGTCTCGGGGAATAGTTGGTTGGGTACTGATTATTCCAACTCATAGGATTATGGAATAACTGCGGGAAAAACTGGTGGTTATTTTGCGGAGGTGGATGTTGCACTTGAGGATGACGTTTTGGTGGGATAGGAGGTGGTAAATGATGCGTCCTTCTGTTGTTATGATTGTTCGCATTCGCATACTGAGCTCTATAGGTTTGGTTTTCGAGCTTCATGCATAAATGTAATGCCTGGGGCAGATCTACAGGTTCACGGATACCGAGAAGCCTGGGTAGGTCTCCTCTTAACCCTCGTATGAAGGTGTCGAGTGCCTTGTCCCTATAGGTATGCATTAATAAATTTAGGGCTTCCTCGCCAACGCTCATACATGAAATTTTATTCAAAATAAGCGAAAGGTGGGAATATACCTGCTGGTAGAACTCTTGTACCGAAAGGTTACCTTGCACCAATGACGTCAACTGATACTCCAGTGTGCCTAAGTCACGCTTGTCCGCGTAATGCAGCGTGAGGCACCGAGCAATACAATCCCAGTTCAGTGGGGTATTGTATGATTCAAGAATGTGGTCCGCATGTCCAACGATCTTGTTTCGAATCACGTTAATGATGCCGAAATACCTTGGCGAACCCCTAATGGATTCATATATGCGCAATATCCTTTCTACGCTCTTTCTCCAAGAGCTAAATTCTCCGGGTTGCCCCGAGAATTCTCTTAGGCTTCGAACAACATCGGGAATTTTATCTAATTCCGCTATGTTGGTTTGTTGGTCATGGTTAATGGCTTGATCAGTTCCTGCGAACTGGTCTGCATTGGGATTTAAAATTGACTGAACTAGGCTTCTTCCTTCAGTCTGTAAGGCATGGCTTACGATTGAGGAAATCAGACTTTGTAAGGCAGGATGGGATATTAGGACGGTACTTGGGTTATTTTGCGCCTCTGGGGTTGGGTTTAAGACCGGAGGCCGGATCATAGGAGGGGTCATTATTAAGCAAGGAAGAACGAACCCAAGGAAGTGGAAAGAATTCGATTATCGAAAATAATAGCGGCACTAAACGGTAAAACCAAACAACTTTATGTCGCGGCAAACACAGAGTATATCAAAACTTGATTGTAGATACGACCGAGGAAACTTAACTGCGGCAAGAGTCAAACAACAAAAACACGAAAAGGGAAATAAAAAATAATAATGTGATATGAGTTTAGGAAACGTTGTCGAATAAAAGGGGATTTTATATGGCTATGACTCTCAATACTTTTATAATTAAACTATTTAATTTTGCAATAAATTCTTTTAATCACTGTTTTGCTTGAATTCTCAAACTCTTAATTTCTAATCTAATCACGTATTCTTATTTCTTTTCTTTAAGTCTTATCACTACTTAATCTATGCTTACAATATCAGCAGCATTCCCACGCTGGTGCTTTGGATTATTCCCTTTTTTCCGTCGTCTGGCGGTGACTCGGGGTCCTCGGTCACTCTGGCACTGCGCTACTTGAGGGCTTGGCTTGCGTCGGGTTTGCGCTGAGCGACGGTCGCAGGTCGACGTCGCTGGACCGGTGATTGCGTGGATGCGCGCACTGCACTATATATTTTTATATATTGTCCCAAAGTCACTGGACTTGTTCCGGGTCACTGGGCTACTTTAGGCACTGGACAGCACGGAGGTAAGGTCGCGGGGCTACTTGAGGCACTGGACGTATTTGGGGTACAGATCACGCACTATCTTAACGCAATACCGGTCCCTGCTCGGGCGCCAATTAATAAATTAAAGACTACGCTTTAATAAAAAAAACTGAGGCGAACCTCTTTATTTGAATCTCTTCTTAAGACTAATTCTACTTGACAAATTTTATAATAATCTAACCTATGCTTAACCTATTGCATCAGCCCATTCGTGTTCCCACACATTGCATCAGCTCGGGTAACGACCGACAGGTGCATTACTGGGAATTACGCTCGTGGTGGAACCAGACGCTGAGTCGGCAAATCGGATGTTGTGTTATGCCTTCCCACGGGAACGTTGTTTTATATCAGGTATCGTTAACTTATACATATGTACATATGTACGAGTATACTCGTATGTATGCGCAGGAACTGGATAATACAAGTTAAATTTTGCCAAAGCTTTGGCAGTTGTAAATGCGTTTAAAAACCTGTAAAGTTCCTTCTTAGGTTTCTTTCTACGCCGCAAATTAATCCAAAACGCAAACCTGTTACACAAACAATAGGTCGACCATGTACATGTACATATGTATGTATATATATGTATGTAAATATGTATAAAAAAAACAAATTGTAATTTCTTGTTTAAATCCATTGTAACGTCAGATATTATCATCAAGTCTTCTTCCAAATACAATATCGTTAGTCGAACACAACAATCCAGAACGTCCATTGTTATGCCAAAGAACCAGCTGCCTTCTGCCAGCTATAGTGATGCAGCTTTCTTCCTCTTTCCTCTTCCTAACGAATGAAATCCATCAACAGCAATCCAACAAGTTTTTCGTGTCTCACCTTGCAGAAAATCCGTTCCATCCCCTTCGAAAATATTCAATAACGCACATGAGGTTGAGTACAGTCAGCCCACTACGAATAAGCACTGCTGCGCATACCTGCTCACCTTCTAATCAACGATGCCTATGTACCTTCCTAGATGTACCATACATCAACTAAAATCTGTGGGAATATTTCGCCCCTTCTTGTTACCAAAACCAAACTTCACCTCTCTGTTGCCCTCTTTTCATGGTTTTCCCAGAGGGTTGGCTTTTTCGAAAATACGTGTGTACGTTACGTGCATCGCCCTACGTACAACCTGGCGGACAATGTGCGTTTACCCTTGAAAAACCGGGTGATGGTTGGAAGCTGGTTCTTTGCGATCACCTCATGTGTCCTGATCCTGAAAACAATATGTTGCGCGTCACCTTTCTCTTTAGCAACCCATAAACTTCCTTGCTTCCTTCCCCCTAGTTATGGGTAGAAATATTTGGGATTTGGACTCTTTTGTAATCATGGCCTGGGATGAAGGAAAGTTTCTCGTTATTCTTGTGGTATATGAGCCTATATCCTGGACCAGGCAGCTGGAGATTGTTTTTTTTTTTTTTTTGTATCACTCGATGAAGTGAGGGAATTTTGAAATCCAAAGGACGATATGATTCGGACTTTTGTCAAATGGGTGGTGGGAATGTTTCGAATCACCGAAATTACATTACATTGAAGAAGATCTTCAAGATAACAAGACAGGATGCTGGGTAGATGGAAGAATTTAGGCAGCTGAGGCCTTTATAGAGGCAAATGAAACCAGAATCTGGACCTCTCGTTTAGATCTCCTTTGGAGGACCGGATTAATTTCGTGATTTTTCCTGAGAATATGAAATATTTACAATTGATTACAAATACTTGAATTGAAAAGACGCGTTTAGAAAAAATAGAAAAAAGTGTAAGAAAGCAGGAAAATTGTCGGATACGATGGAAGCCGAAAGGGTAATTTTGCAATTTTAAAGAAACTAGGCAATCGTGTATGCAAGAACGGGTTCAAATAGAGAGTTATGTGCCTTCAAAAGTGGCTGGGGTACCTAAAGTGCTGCATTCAGAGGCGATTGCACAGGGTTCTGCGTGGAAGATAACACATAACTCATTGCATCTCATCTCTAATTGTATGATCAAAGCATGCTTACTTACTTAGATGACGCTGCCGTTCAGAGTGGACCTGCGTCGTAAGTAAAAAATCTCTCGATTTAGCGCAGTAATTAGTCAATTGCCTCCAGTTATGCACTTCTAAATGGTTACGGTCCCCTTTCACTTGTGTGCGAGGGCTAAGGCGAGGTGTTCCTCTACTCCGTTGTCCCTCCGAGTGGGAAACGCGTTAACATGCATTCCCTCAACTTATCCTAGCCATCTCAGCCGATTGTAATTTATTTTTTCTGGCCAAGTCGTTGTTTCTGTATAGCTTGTAGAGTTAGCTGTTATGTCTTCTTTTAGAAATCCCTTCAAAGCAAGCTGGTCCAAATATCACTTGAAGAATACTGCGTTCAAAATGACAGAGGATATCTTCATCCACTTCGCTAACTTTCATGCTCCTGTACAATACGGTAGGATTGGGAAATACATACGACTACTTGGTTTTACCCTCATCCATAGTCAAACGCACCAAGTGCACCAAGCGCAGCTCTCTGTATTCTGCTAGCGACATCAATGCCATCAGAGTATGCTGATGTAGTTGCACGGAATTTTGGAAAATTCAGCCTCTGATGTTGACTGGCTAGTTTCACACAATTTTTTTATGTTCGGTGTTGCGGAATGTGTCACCTTGTTCCAACCCTACCTTGACATCAAAAGTTTCGGTGAACTCGTATATTCGACTTTTGTTTAACCCGCAAAAGGTGCTAAGATTTTGTTCTTCAAGCATACTTTCTGTCAACCAAATCTTGGAAATGAGTAAGTACATGCTCTCTACAGAATCATGCCGCACTGGCTTAAATAGCTCGGCAGCTAAACTGTCCGGTCCAGGAGCCGTGATGTACTTGAGCTTGTATATTGCTATCCTCACTTCATATTTGTCGAGTGAAGGGATCACTTCATTTTTCCAATCCACTACGTCACAGCGAAATTTGGGTTGTCCTCAGCGTTTAACAGTCTGCGTAACTGGCTTTTACTTTTTAGTAAAACTTCCGAACATTGTTGCTCTCGATTTCCAGCTGTTCAAAGTTGTCTGAGATATCCTTGGACATACCTTGGTAGCACTTAATCGTAAAAACCGTCGTCTTTTTCCTTGTGGTGGTTGGAGGGTATATCAGGCTGATGTGGGAGAATAAGTGTGTACGTTTAAAACTCAAAACTTTTTGCCAAATTCTATCGTTCAGCACCAAAGTAGACGCTGTATGTATTCTCTGTGGGAGTCGACGTTGTATTTCTCACAGCTTTGTGACATGGCGGTGATATTATATAGCAGTTGAGGATCTCGGCGTTCCATGTGTTCAGTACATGATTTAACAAAGAAATCCCTGGTTCGATGACGAATGCAAATAGAAAAACAGAGAGGCCCTCCAGAAAAAGCGAAAGGGACTCGCAAGCTCTACGAGTAGAAAAGAAAGGAAGCGCATAAGCACCTCAGAAAAAAAAGAACACGAGAAGCGCTCGTCCAGAGCCCTAGAAAAGTGCTAGCAGAAGAATGAAGCTCGGAAGATTTACCAAAAAATAAAACGAACATGCCAAAGCTGTAAGGCCCGAACAGAAATCTGCAAGGATTATATATCCTCATAGCAGAATCACAGTTAGTGCTGAGAATTTGGAATGATTTCTTGCTGCAGACTGTTAAACAGTGCTGACGAACAACATCCTACCGATAGGCAGCCTAAACCATTCATTCTGGACGCCAATCCGACCAAGATGATGCCATGACAGCAATCCTCAAGCTTAAGTCTAAGAAAGCTGCTGAACCCGATGCTGCCGAGCTGTTTAAAGCACCAGGTAATGATTAGATATGGAGCATACATAAACTGATCTCTAATATCTGGATCGATGAAAGTGTGCCCAGTGGGTGGAATCTCAGGATTGTCTCCTTAAGAAGGGAGGTCCCATGAACTGCGCCAACAACAGGAGAATAAGTCACTTCAACATGAAATATAAAATCGTATGTACCGCGTTATGCGAACCCCTAAGAACCTCCAATAACAGCCCTCTCAAGGCGGTTTTAGACACAGTAATTCAGCCATAGATCACATTTTCACAATACAGCAAATTTTGGAAAAAGCTTAGGAGCTGCTACTCGGAACACACCACCTTTAGCCGCATATGACAGCATCTATGGAAACGAACTATATAAATCTATGTGTAGCTTTGGCATCTTCATAACGATGGGGAAGCCCGCTGCTCCATCAAGTTCGGTAATGTCAGAAAAGTACTCGTACTTCAACAAAGCGATGCGTTCATTGACATAATGGAAAGAACACAGCGAGCTGTCAATGGAACATTTGCAACTCTTGAAGCAGAACGACACCAGCCCAAAGATCATGCTTGTTAATCGCTGCTTCTTTGGTCCTAAAAGGCAATTGAGCACTAAAACCGTCTTTCGAACAACCAAAAAACCTGTATACAAGACGCTGATCATCGCAGTCCTGTGTTACAGTGCAGAAGCTTAAAGACGACTGAGATGACGGCCGATGAATATGCTGAAAGGGAAGGGAATAAGGGAAGAATTTTCGTTTAGGTTTGCATCAGTAAAGAATAGAGGAAGCGTTTTAGCAGCGAAATCTACGGGATATAGGTAGCAAGATCACATTGACACCAGTGCCCTGGACCCTAAAAATTTCCGAACTCCAACCCAGACAGACAGCGCAGTTAGAGGACAACCGCATGTAAGGTGGCGCACACAAGTGGAAAGATACCCCAGCCAACTTCATGTGCTCAACTTGTCCACCATTAATTGTAGCGACATCTAAGTAAGTAAGATGTCCAGAGATAATTGCAGCGTGTACATTGTCAGATTTGCACAGGTCTTACGTCCTCAAAATCTCGGAAATGTTGCTATCAGCTTGAGTGTTATCCATAATCGCATATATTTGTGACTGGTCCATGGCTGGTTTTTATTTGTCGTCACCAGTTTAGTTCCCGCAGAAGTGATACTTTAGTGTCCTGGCACTCTGTGCGGACAATCAGTTTCTTCGTTACCGTCTGGTCTTATAGCCGTAGAATCAGGTTTGCCGGACATACTATGGTGATTGCTATTGAGAAAAGAAACAGCGATTATTCGGACTTGCCATATGAGCCAGACTTAGGAAAGAAGTCCTGAATTTCCGATACGTGAGAGAGCTTCTTATGGCAATCTGCACCAAGGCTAAATTCGCCAACATTAGCCTAATATACGCTTATGCCCCTACGGAAGACAAGGACGACGCCACATAGTTAGGATAGGAAATGAGGACATCTTAGGTGGGACTGTTGGTAAGCATTGCCAACACGACACTACGTCTGGCAATGGACTTAGGCTTATCGACTTTGCCACGGGACGAAATATCACTATAGCAAGCACACGGTTTCTTCAACACAATATACACAAGGGTACAGGACGGTCTCGAGATCGTCAAACGCTAAATCAAATTTATCATTTTGCGATAGACCTAAAACATGCCTGCAGTATTCTGGACGTCCGAACTTTCCATGCAGCCAACATTGACTCCGATTATCAATTTGCTGACAAGGTGCGAATGAGGTTTTACCAAACGTCACAACAATGATGGACAACTGTGAGAAGATATAACGTATTGTAGAAAAGCTGCAATCGCAAGAGACTGCCAGAATCTTCACCAAACCCGTATCTCGAAATCTCTCAACAACTCCTTTACCGCCAGTATCAAATACCAAAAACATGTGGTAACGTTGCCAACATGCCATCAGAAACCCCGTAGCTGATGTGTTGGGTTTCACCCGACCATCACCAAGAAATCTTTGGTTTGATAAAGAATGCCGGCAAGCACACAAGAGGAAGCCTACAAAGCGGCGCTGCAACGCAGGACGAGAGCTGTTCGTGAGTTCTTCGAGCAGAAGAGACGGGAAGAACATCGGCTTCTTCAGAAGAAGAGAAAAGAGTACGAGAAGCGCGTGATCGAAGATATTGACAGGATGTACTCCAGAAATAACGTACCGAAGTTTTACCAAGAGTTAAAATAACGGTCAAGGCAGAAAGACGAGTACAAACGCCTGTAGAGATGAAGAAGAAAACCTTGCATTAGAGTCACAGTCAGTGCTGAGAATATGGAAAAACTTTTTCTGCAGACTGTATACCAGTGAAGAAGCCAATCGTCCCGCCGTCAAGTAGAATATACCATTCAACTTAGACGATGATAGCCAAAACTTCCGTTCACCTGACCAGAACGAAGTAAGGATAGCAATATCTAAGCTGAAATTCAACAAATCAGCTGGACTTGACGTCTTACTGGCCGATATATTCAAAGCTGCTGGAAATAACTTTGTGGAGAGCGTGCACCAACTTATTTTTCTGATCTGTTCAGAAGAATGTATGCCTGATGATAGGAAATCAGAACCGCATGCCCAATCCATAAAAGAGGAGACCCCTCAACTACGCCAACTATAGAGGTATAAGTCTCCTCAACATCTGACACAAGACTCAAGCCATGTAAGAAATATTTTACCCCCTTTGATCTGGCCACAATATATTGTATAAGGCACTCATCCGCCCAAAATTGGAGTACAATACTCACATCTGGTTAGGTGCTCCGAAAACATCTCTGCACCTGCTAGATAGGATCCAAAACCGTGCGATAAAACTCATTGACGATACTAATATCACTCAAACACCGACGTAATGTCTCGTGTCTCACTCTGTTTTATCGCTATTTCCACCACCAGTGCTCCATAGAAATCGCCAGTAACATTCCGCCCATTCAAACTTTCAACCGTAACACCCGTCTCGCTATGAATGCTCGTCAGTATACCCTCAAGCCCATTTTCGGACGTACTCTAAAATATCGTGATTCTTTCCTAAGCCGTACAACTCGCTTATGGAATGCCCTGCCGATCTCTGTGTTTCCTGGTCGTTATAACCTTCGAACATTTAAAAACAATGTACATCGGTACCTGTCTTTTCTTCCTCCCTAAATTTCCTTCGCCCTCGCTGTGTACGTACATTTTAAGGGTACAAAACCCTCTAATGTCGAACAAGGTTTTAGACTATGACCCGCTTTAACATCACATTTGAGAGAATTTGTGGAACTACCAGCGTAGCCCGATCATATTGACACAATTGGAAAACTCAACGATCCTGTGCGTTCACTAGTATTGAAACGTTAAGCGGTAGTTAGCAGGAAGGGACATATTACAATGAGGAGTCAATCTTGCCAATCGCTGTTTCTTTGGGCTAAGAAGGCGATTGAGTAGTAAGGCCCTATCCCGAAAAACTAAGGAGACTCTATATGTGCCCTTGATCATCACAATCCTACTTTATGGTGCTGAAGCATTGGCTCTATCGAAAGCGGATGAACATATCCTCAGTCGCTTCAAGGGAAAAAGCTTTAGAAAAATATTTGGTCCTGAACTATAGGAGTTGTAAAGCGATATCGACTTAGTTAAAAAACTGCACTTCAGTGGCCTGAGATGGCTAGGACATGTAGAGCGAATGGCCACTAATGCTCCGGCCCGCATAGAATCTGACTGGAAGGGACAACGCAGTAGAGCAAGACCTCACCTTAAATGGTGCGCACAACTTGAAGAAGCAGACATCAGTCGATTTGGAGTGCGCAACTGGAGGCAGGTAGCTAAAGACCCGGACTAACTGGAGAGGCTTGTTAGTTGAGATCCAGGTTCACTTCGAACTGTAACCCCACCTAAGTAAGTAAGCAAGTAAGTAAGTAACTCCTTATTTGCTCGACTTCTGCTCTTCTCGTCTTTTTTTAGAATGCTGGTTTCCTTCATAGACAATTTGGGTAGAACGTATTTTCTATGGCAGCGCCACTTAAGCCAGAAATTTTGTAGTCGTAGCCTTTCTCAACCTAGTATACCTGTAGTTCCATTCGCTTCAGAATATCAGAATTTTCATTTCAAGCAGCTGCTATCTAGAAACGTTATAGGGGACTGAATTAGCCAAGACTCCATTGCCATACTTTTCTCGAGACTTTAATTACTCGTATGTACGTAGATAATTGCGGATAGTAGGTGGACAGAACAAATTTGTAAATCTTGGTGAAGTGTGTGCATCCTCCTGTCCAGATCGCCTACAGGCAATAAAATGTAACAGTAGGCTAGCGAAGGACTAACATTCACATGGAAGTTTACGAAAACGAAAGTTTGCCTAGTAGTGGAATTTGTTTGTACGGGTATTAAGGGCACTACCCGGCGACCACTCTGATGTAGATTTGTCGATTTTGTAATCTTTATGAATCCCATGAAGCATCTCGTCACTACTTCAATAGCCTCACTCCGTATATAGGTAGTGACTTGATATCGTCCATTAGACTGCCAGCACCGTCTAGATGAAGTCATTGACATCTGTTTGGAGTATGTCTGACTATATTCCTACATGTGTACCTCGTATTGTTTACCTTCCTTAGACTAGTCACAATTATAGACTAAGCCATATTTAACAACGACACGTATTAGCTTTTAAAATCGCCAAACACGATTTTTGCCCCGTACGTGTTATTGCAGAAACGTCAATAAATCGAAAATAAAAAAAAAATAAAAAAAAATAAAAAACAAGGTAAAATGCGAGGCCTGTAAAATAATAGAAACTCTACCCAGAAGCATAGTAAATTTTGAAACACTCCAATAAAACACAATCCAGTGACAATCAACAACGTGGACAGTAGCCACGACAATCTATAAGCTGCAAAACTATATCACCATTACAATAAACTAGATAACCGACTTAAGTCACATTGTGGCCAGCCACTATACATATACTCGTATGTAAGTATGTATCCATTCGTAAAACAACCATCCACGATCGGACTATAGTCAAATACAAACCAACCGGTGTTTGTTGGCGGTGCTAAGACCAAGCCCAATCGGACAATGCTCGAAATGTTCATTAGACAATTTTCGTTCGGCATTAATTATATCATTCCACCTGCGGTTCCTGGGTCTCTAAACACCCTACCCCCATCCAACCATCACCGATTTTTGTCTCTCTGGAAAAGTTTATTACTCCGTTCGAGTTACTCGCGCATAAAAATATAAAAATCGCGCGAGCTTAACTCGTGAGTTCGTACTTAGGATTTGTGATAATGGCTTCCAAACAGAAAAAAAACCTTTCGCTTTGGTCAATTCACCGGAAACTTTGTTTACTCAACTGCGACAATGGTCAGATACAAGAGTGGAGCCTGGTTGCGTTACAGGGATCTTGCTTTAGCCCACCGTCGCGCCGCCGTGCCTCGTCGTTACCTTTGCAACTACTGGCGACTTGGGCATTGACGACGTCAAAAGACAAAAGGGTCCTGCAACGACAATAGTGCAACAACAAATTAGAACACAACGACAGTGTGTGCGGTGGCGCAGTGGCGGTAACGGTGGCGCAGTGGTTAGTAAGAAGTGTCCATTTCGCAGTGGAACTGGTGGAAGCCTAACCAGCTGAACTTGTTTCGTAGCGCGATATCGTAACACCCGCACCTGGCAGTGATGTAGAGTTGCCCAGCAGACCCAGACGCGGACGTTAGCTATGGGTAGACGGTTTTTTTTTTTGTTTTTTTTTCTTCTGGACCATTTATGCCAATTAATAGTCACATGCGCACAGCATTACTCGTACTGCATCAGAGTCGTTCCTAACTGCAGCATATGAGTCAATGTCCAAGATTTGAGAAACACTTTTCCGTCAGATACACGTTTAGTATTTCTACAACTGGTCGAAACGGGAGGGGCACTATCTACGGATACTTTACTAAAGTGACCACTTGCGAAGGCACACGCTTTGAGATTTCGGTTCTGTCATGAAGCCAAAGCTTAAAGTCTCATTATGAGCGCAAAAGAACGTCGCGTCGCCGCCGCAGATCGCCTTGATTTCGTTTCCATTCACAAATGGCTGTTGCTGGTGTGTCTCTCCAACTCGTAGTACGAGTATTCGATGCGAAGTGTGTTTATGATGCAATGGCTCAATGACAATCGACGGGCCATAATGCGCTACCAATTTGGGCAGCTTGGCCCAGTGCACAGATTTATGGAATCCATTTAAATTGATCATAATTGGAGTCGAAAATGATTTGGGAAACGGCCGATTTAAAAGTGACCATGGCGGTGGCTATTCGTATGGCAAAGGGAAGTGGCTCAGCCCGGCGCAACCGGACGAGTTTGTGTTTTTTTTTTTTTTTTTCTGCCAACGAACGTTTTGATTGGCACCGGCAACGGGAATTAAGTAATAGATCATGCGGATTACTGAAAGACCGGCTTTAACTCTCTAAATTGGAGATTTATTGAGGGTGGTGGCCTTTAATCGGTGACTAGATATTGATTTGAAAAGTGACTATGAGATTAAGTGGTTTCTGCAGTTGAGACGAATGCAACGAAACTGGTGTGCTAATGTGTCCTTTCAGTGAAAATGGGATTTTCTTGTTTTTGGGTATCCAAAGACAGGGTGGGCGACAGGGTGTGAGCATTAAAGTGGGCCAAAGAAAGGTAGGTTTTGAGTTAAACAAGTTTTTGATCAATCTTTTAAGAAAGTAAGCGCCTGATGTTCGACTTGTCATGTTATATACATAGCAATTCTGAATGTGGTAGGCTTGATTTTCCATATTCAGAATCTCGAAAACGGCATTGAAATCGATCGAACGCTTAGGCTTTCATGGCCTACTCAGTGGCTTTGTCAATTAAAATCATCGAATCGAAGGTGATTTAATGTAACAGTAATGGTGGGCAAAAACAAGGACAATGCTTTGGTGTATAACAAAATTAGTCCCCGCAGTAAGATCGGGGAAAGACTAAAACCTCCGAAATTAGTAGGCAGAGCTTAGATATGTTTTTGTTTTTTTTTTAAACGGCCTCTTATGGTGATACAGATGGCAAAGTAGGATTAGTTCTTTAAAGAGCTATACTTCAACCACCTTAACACAGACCAATTTGTTGCCATACAAAATAAGCGGTCATCGACATTTCAATTGAGCTCTCTGGGGCACTTACCAACTGTCAGTTCGGTGACTCTATTCACAAGGCGGGCAATTTATATGCTCCGAGATCATCACTGCTGACTAGATACGGTCTAACTTACCGGCAATCGAAAGAAAATGTGGACTAATGAAAGAGCAATCGTTTTGAAACCGCAAATAGTCCAACAGAAGTGGCTCCATTGGATACACAAAATGACAACATGCGTGCCTTGCATTGGAAAGTTATGAACAAAACCACAGAAAAGAACACTGTGAACTTGGTTATGGCCTTCAATGACAGGTTGCTAGACCTTTGGGACGGTATTAAGCGACTCATCACAAACAATTTTGAGAAGCTAACTCAGAAATTTCACTTACTGCCGACGCTAACAACATCATTCGCCATGAGGTCGCAAATAGCTCTACTCCACTGGGGACCTCCAGTGACAGCAGTTACGTGGTGGTTGCACTTGCCACTCTTATCCGCTGCTGAACGTACGGTTCCCATGTCAACCACTTCAATTGACATCAGAGCTATAACCATCAGTAGAACATAAAGCTCTAGCGATGACAGCAACAGTGGGGGATAGTTAGAATTGGCCTACCACTCATCCAATTACAAAAACCTAGTAATAGACGTAGAACATACCCACACCATCAATTCCCACTTTTCACCTCCACGTGGTGACTGCTGGCTCCGGAATTTGGTCTAGGGGTCCCAAAAAGGGCCAGGCCCTCCAGGTAAAAATTAATTGTTACGAAGCGACAAATAGCCTCGGATAAGGATGAATTCACTGTTGACCACCCAGCAAAACGAACAAAGGACAACGACTTTCGCATCTGCACCTGGAATTTTCGGACCTTGAAGAGGGCGCATGCAGCCGAACAATTAGCGGAGACCCTAGGCTGTTTTAAAGCAGATATCACCGCCATCCAGGAAGTGCGGTGTAATGGGCCTGGCAAAAGAAAGATGAAAAACTGTGATGTTTACTACGGTGATTGCTATAGAGAGCGTAAGCAGCGTCTATTTGGATGCGGGTTTGTTGTAAGCGGCAGACTTAAGCAAGAAGTTTTGAGTTTTCGCCGCGTGAGTGAACGCCTTACAACAATACGTATTAAAGGTAAATTCTCGCTAACGTCAGGCTTATATGCACTGATGCTCCAACAGAGGAAAAGGACAATGCTACCAAATAAAGTTTCTACGAGTTCCTCGACAAAACCTACGAGCAATGTCCGATGTATGACGTTAAAATCGTCCTAGGCGACTTTAATGCCAAATTAGAAAGGAGGACATCTTTGGTAGCAGAATCAGAAGACATAGCCTGCATGACACCACATCTGGAAACGCAGGCTAAGCTAATCGATTTCACTGCGGGACGTAACGTTACTATAGTAAGTACACGGTTTCCTCATCTCAATATTCACAAAGGAACATGGCAGACATCAGATCAGCAAACTGTCAACTAGATTGATCAAATTGCGATAGACGTAAGACACTCCGCAAGTATTTTAGATGTCCGAACATTCTAAGTTGTCAACATAGACTCGGATCACAACCTAATTCCAGCCAAGGTACGTCAACGGATATTTTAGACTCCACAAAAACGGGGAAATACTATGAGGCGATTTAACGTTGAACGGTCGCAATCGCAATAAGCCGCCAGAACCTTTGTCTATCGCGTATGTTTCAACCTCTCGAGAATTACTTTGCAGCCAGCATCAAGTGCTGAAGACCTGACCTGACCTGACGTGCTGGGTTTCACCCCCCCACCGCCACGAAACCCCTGGTTTGGTGAAGAGTGCCGCTGCGCAAAAGGACGAGACCGGCTCGTAACCGGGAAACGGGCGATCGAGGAAATGGAGAGGTGCTACTCCAGGAATAATGTTCGGAAGTTTTACCGAAAGTTAAAAAGAACGTGTCAGGATAAGAGGACCCGAATGGGGAAACCTATAGACATGAACAAGGAAACTTTCTAGCAGAGTCACAGCCGGTGCTGAGGATATGGAAAAACCATTTCTGCAGACTGCTAAACCACGAAGACGGCACAAATTCCGCTTCAGCAGAGCGAACCATTCAATATTGGCGATGGAAGTCAATAATTCCCTCCACCTGGCCGAAATGAAGGGCGGATAGCAATATCTAAACTGAAGTGGAACAAGGCTGCCGGGCCGGACGGCCTACCCGTCGAATTGTTTAAGGCAGCAGGAAATGACTTAGTAGAGAGCATACACCAACTTATTTCCAAGATTTGGTCGGATAAATGTATATCTGATGAATGGAACCTCAGCATCGTTTGACCGGTTCACAAGAAAGGAGACCCTCTAAACTGCGCCAAATATAGGGCTACCAGTCTCCTAAACATCGCGTATAAGATCTCATCTGCCGTATTGTGCGAGAGCCCGAAAACATTTGTCAACGATCTGTTTGGACCTTATCAGTGCGGTTTTCGGCCCGGTAAGTTCACAATTGACCAAATATTCACAGTACGGCAGACCCTGGAGAAAACCCAAGAAGTTCAGATCGATACTCACCACCCTTTTATGGACTTTAAAGCCGCATATGACAGCATCTACAGAGACGAGCTATACAGAGCCATGTCTAATTTTGGCATCTCTGCCAAACTCCTCCGCTTGTACAGAATGACAATGATGTCAAAAAAGGATTTAGGCAAGGCGACGCGCTGTCCTCTGGCCTATTTAATATGATACTTGAAAGAATTGTGCAAAACTCAGAAGCCAACACGCGAGGTACGATCTTTCAAAAGTCTGTGCAATTGTTTGCATACGCCGACGATATTATTGGTAGAACACAGCGAGCTGTCACTGGTGCGTTTGCGACTATACGAACAGAAACGGGAAAATGAGTCAGCCGGTAAACGAGAGCAAAACAAAGTACGAGTATATGCAGTCAACAAAAAAGGACACCCAATATCGACGAATTGGCCAGAATGTCACAATCGAGTTTGTTGGGAGTTTATCTTTGTGCTGAGAAGGCAAGAAGCTCTATATAAGACCCTTGTAATTCCAGTCCTGCTCCATGCTTCCGAAGCATGGACCCTTTCTAAAGCGGATGAAGATTTCCTTGGTCGTTTTGAGAGAAGAATTCTTTGTAAGATATTTGGTCCCGTATGCGTTGACGGGTTCTGGAGGAGACGATTCAAAGCTGAACTCTACAGTCTGTACAGCGACATCGACTAGGTCAAAAAACTGCGCATTCGGTGTTTGAGATGGCTGGGGCATGTAGAGCGAATGAACACGCAGTGACAACGCAGTAAAGGAAGGCCTCGCTTTAGGTGGCGCGCGCAAGTGGACTGAATTTGTTACTCATAAATCACAATCAGAAGAAGAATTTCGGTGACTACAGTGCTGTAATAGTGTGGGTAAACAGAAAACTGTAAGTCTGTTTTCAGGATAAAGGTTATTCCTGTCATTGCCAGCCGATACAGTTCAAAATTCCTTAAATATTCGACCCCTAAGCATTAGAAACGTATTTTCAAAGTGCCCTTGGATACAGGTATTGGTTTGTGTCTCGGCTAAAGTTGCCCTATGAGATATATTGACAGCACAGATATCCAAAGCTCGAAGATGTCAGAATTTCCATCGAGCGCTTTCAACAGTTAGGTACTTGAAGGGTTTCAGTTAGAGCTATTGTCAATGAAGAAGCGCATCCCTGCCATCAGTTTCCCAGAGTGGCAATGTCGTCGCTTGTCATAGCTACAAGGTTATTTGAACACAACTCAAGTCTCCAATCTTTGACCCCAAATACCATTTGAAAATGTTGTCGAAATTTATGATGACGTCTTTCGTCATTTACTCACACTCCGCATTCGGTTTGTAATAATGTCTCTCCTTTGCCGCAAAACCTTCGGCATTTTCCGAAGACTTATGAATATGGCCATGGCATTGTGAAAACCAAGAATATAACTACTCCTCCAATTAATAACTCACCCATAGAGTGCGACCATACTTCCAGGCCACAGAAAAAAAAATTAAAAAAAAAAGTAAAAAACCGATGAAAACGACGACGATGACAAAAAAATTTGTTGAAAACTTATCACACTATAGATGCACCAGTCTGACTAAAGGCTCGAGCATTATAAGGATCAACTTATCGCAATTAAGGTAACATATCGCGCGCATAAAGCGTTACGATGCACGTATCTCAAACGCTCAACCACACCAACAATTAAGAGCGCGCTCCTGATGCAGCTCCCTTAAGGAAAACACAGAAAACGAACAAAACGCACAAAATCCAAATCCCGCAAGCAATGCTTCTTCTACAAATCCAAAGTGCGGACCATTAAGTGACACCATAAGATCCATCAATGCACGCAACTTGTACGCATCGCGGTCACCGAGGAATGAAACAACAACAACAACGACAGTAACGCGACGGCGAAGAAAAAAAACGCCACGATCGTAAGCAAGATTAATTGCCAAGATTTTCGATAACAATTAATCTTTTCACTGTAGTCACCTAGATTAGATGAGGTGTAGACGCAACTTAACATGCTTACGTATCTATAGAGATACGGAAGTCGGTATTTGTAGCTAACAGCAAGTTAAATATATGGCGGCGAAGAGTGTCCTTAAGTGGCAGATCAGTCCGTCGAGGCAACCTGCCCGCTCATAAGCAAGAACTATTTTCAGCTCACCCCAAGCCGAAAGAAAATTCTGTTTCCCCAACAACCGAAAACAAATAAACATGCAACGGATGCGACAGACATAGACGCAATTCTGGAGGAGAGCACCATCAAAATGAACCCGGACCCTCTGGACAATTTCGAACGTGACAAAATATTTTTTTTCCAATTTTTTTTGTTTTTGTCGGCGATCGCTTATTCGAAAGCGTTCTGGTGCTTTAAATAGGTACACTCGAAGGCAGGCGCCCAGCTCAAACAATCCATTTCATATAAATCACCAAAAGTCTGAGTTTGAAGTTGGTGCTGGTGCTGGTGCTGGTGCTAGTGCTAGTGCTGGTGCATGTACCAACCACACCATGGAGAACACCCGAATTCCTCCATCTCGTCGTTCCCCAACTCCTGCAGATTTTGAAAATAATTACCAAACACTCGCTAGCACGCCCTCCATGTTAGGCACCTGTTTGACGGTTATTTTATTGTTATTGTCGAGCGGTACGAATGACTTTGTTTTCCTGGGCATGAGGATGACTAGATAGACGGCCTAAAATGACTTTGGGGAGCAATTCAAGCGATTTAGAGACGAGGATGACACGGAAAGCGATGGCAATTATTTCTGTCAGCATAAATCGTAAGTCAATAGAACATGGGTGACGGTGATCTGTTCCAGCTCCTTCACAAATCAAAGGGGGGGGGGGGGGACACTCGAATACTCGCTCATATGCTCTACGTACCATCGATTCCATCCAGATACGAGTATTTGAAGGCAATTTTTGCTCGAAGTGAAATAAAATCGAAAATTTATGCGAGTATTGATGGACGAAATGGAATGCCGAATCGTTGGAGTGTCGTCGTTTTGATATTTTGGATCGAATTAGGAATTTTTTTTTTGTTTTTTTTTTTTTGTTTGTCGTTGGAGAGGGGGATTTTCGAATCCCGTCTGACGGTTATAGCTGGCAATTTTTCTCTGGAGCGGGCCCTATGAATTTTTGGTGGAAAACCTATTAGGCACGTCTGAATGGGAACGTTTCGGTAGATTTGTACGAATTGTCATAAACGGTTTTTCGGTTGGATGGATGTATTTCGATATTTAAAGGGTAAACACCATGGCAATGGCAATTCGAAGACTATTTAAGATGTCGTGAACTTTTAAGGCTAACATTTGGGATAAACCTCTGGTTTTTATTGCATTTATATTTTTGAGTCGTCAATAAAGTTGAGCATTTTTATGTGACTGGAATTTGTGCATAGATTTTCGAAATAGTTTTTGGTTAGCTTAAGTGTGTGGACACAATTAAAAGTTTATAGATTTTCTTCATTAATACTTTGCGCACTAATATTCATGGATAGGTGTTATAAAGCCTCTATATTGATTGGTTAAACTAAAAGGGTATTTAAGTGGCAATAAAATCGGTTCTTTTAAGTTTGTTCACCCCAGATACTAAGGAGGTTAGATTGGTCGGAGACTTCGGCTTTTATTTGGCATACCATGAGGCTCGCCTCAGTTTGGAACTTTCTCATGGACTCAGTCCTCAATAAAGAGCTCGTTTTTTAACTGTTAACTGCACTAAATTGTAAGGATCACATCCTTCGATCATAACCATTTCCAGCCAGAGCTGGCCACTACAACAGCAGTCGACGTTGCGGTGCTTTTTCAATGGTCAACTAAAAAAAGCCCCGCAAAAGAAAAGATCTACTATAATTAGTGAAGATCAACTCATGCGAATCTGTTGAATCAACGCGTTAAGTTAAAGGATGGTCCTATCCAAGGCGGCAACAATAATGCTCTCGATTAAGAGATCAGATGAAATTTGGACTGACTCCCGTAAAAAGACACTGGACACCCTAACGAGTGCACTCTTCCTTATTGTAGTGTGGAAAGGGTTTATAGAATATTCCCTCAGTTCGTTGTATTACGTAAATCGCGACTAAATGGGGAAAAATAATATGTGGGCACTTTACCACCCAAAATGAGCCTCTTTACCACCGAAGCACCTCTTCCGTTTCGTTGCTTCCTTGTCGGGAGGCGAAAGCAATAGAGGGCCGGTTATAAGAATGCCTACAGTCACTCAATTGTCCCTATAATGAAACTAAGAACAAACCAACATTTAAATGCAGGGAGTAAACCTAAACAAGGTTAAATACCAGGTAATAGTTGACAAGTACAAACAGAGTACCTGAAGAATAAGCCAAGACAGGTAGCAAAGCGCAACAGGTCTCTATACGAGACCCTCTAACGCCCAGCCCCGAAGAAAACCAAGGTTGCTGTACGGCTGCCAAAACCACCACCAAGTCGCACTAGTGGACAAGCTCTCACCATCGAGAAAACATAGTCACTCCGCCGAGACGGTTAGGGGATATCAGGTGATCAAACGCGAGGACCAATTCTCTAAACAATTCCTTAGTGAATGCGGTTAGTGACGGCTGGAATGGCTTGAAGCTCAAGCTTACCCCAGCAATTGACATTGACATCCCAAGGAGACCTAGGGCCCGCATTTATTTTCCCAATATGAAGATAGATGGAAGACGGCTCCTCCAATGTCTTAAACCTCACAATCCGGTGGTTCTAATGGATGACAGTCATTATGGCGGAGGAACCCCATAAGAGCAATAGAGAGTGCCTGCCAGCGATAGACAAAGCAGACCAAAAATTCAGGTTTGATAGCAGGCACGCCAAATTCAAGGTTTTCCTTTAACTGGGCCCTGAGGATGACGTGGATATCATTGAAACCAACAAGTTGTGGAAGGATAGTCATACGGACTAATGTGAGTCACTCTATGTGTGCCTCCGATAACCTGCGCGTTATCCTGAAGGAGGAAATAATATCGGAATTATCCAGGAATTCTGGGTGAAAGACACGGCCATAACAAAGAAGGACAACCTACTGATGGGATGCGACGCCAACATGAGACAGGTGGCATGGGGGAGCCCGGAAGATAATATTCTTTTTCGATTTTCTTCTAATCACATATCTGTCTGCAATAAGCACATGACCCAAACCTAGGAAATTTTCGTGAGATGGAAAGAGCTCCTGGATATTATACTCAAAACAAGCAATGACAACTTTAGGGTCAGATCACAGATGGAATCCCTACGAGTTGAGTTTCGAGGCCAAGACCACTAAACCGTTTATAAACCCCATGTAACTCTCTTGAGTTTGGACCAAACTCAAATAAAAATCAAAAACACACCCCAAATCAACACCGTAGCAATCGTAGAACTGGAGCCGAAAGTTACCCAGTTAAACGTAGTAAAATACAGCACTTCCCCCATGGTGGAATGAAGAACTCACTAATCTTAGTCAGATGACTAGAACGATTTTCAATATCTGCTTCTGGCAGCCTTACAAGGACTGTTTAAGCCTGTAAAGGAAAGCCATAAAGAAATCCAAGAAGCAAGCCTGGATGGACTACTGCCATTCAATAGAAGCCCCCAAGGACCCCAGCAGGCTTAACAACATTTTGTTCTCTTCTAAAAAGGTCACATGGAGGATGGCCGTGGGTGGCCCTGGCTCAAGTGGTAGTGAACTGGCTTCTAAATCGGAAGGCCCGGTGTTCGAATCCCAGCCTCGCCCGAAAGACATATCCATTTTTTCAGTTAATATTTCAGTAATATCAATTCAATCATTTCCGAGGAAAACGTTTACTGGGCTATTAACAGCTTCTCACCGAGCCCTGACGGCATACTAGCCCTCACGCTACAGAGAACGCAAAATCTAACAACACATTGGAAAGTGTCAATCTTCAGAAGCTATTTAATACTCGTACTGAACCACGTACTCTACCCTTGGAGACGAGCTCGAGTGGTGTTCATACCGAAGATAGGTAGACGCGGGCACGAGTCCTCGACTGAATTCAGGCCAATTAGCATCACCTTCTTTGTACGTAAAACCCTAGAGCATGTGTAGACATCCACATGCGAAGCAATCTAGTAGAATCATCGCTATCTAAATTCACGAAAACGGCTCTCTACAAGGTAGTGCGAACAATCAAAGAGTCCATACACAACAAAGAATATACTTAGCCTTGCTTAGCCTCCTTCCTAGACATAGAGAGTGTCCTTAATAACGTACACCCTGGCGGTATTCACAAATCTGTGATCTGTGAGCTGAGCATAGAGGAATTTATTAGTCAAGAATTATTCAGGCAGCACAAGAAGCAGTCACTTAACAAAATTCGCCCATAGAGGAATGCCACAAGGCGGCGTTGATTCTCCCATACTCAGGCTAGCATCGCCTTCTACGCCTGAAGCAAAATCATTGGTAAGAAGTGGAGACTTCAACCAAAGATGACCTTGTGGATGTACACAGCAGTTATGCGTCCAATTCTCACCTATGGGTTACTAGTATGGTGGCAGGGGTCCACATCCCGCTAGGAGCGGTTAAAGAACAAATCCACTTGCACTACTAAACAGAACCCGCCCAGATATTGCCAGAATCATGGCGATAATCACGGGGCATTGGCCACTGTCGCAGGAAATGGAAATGAGAAAGAAACTCTCTCGTATTTCCTCTGCAAATGTCTGGCACTAACAAGAGCTGGGCTGCGTGCACTAAACCCTCCATTCTTCCACAATGTTAACAACCTCTCGGGTAAACGAGATCTAATCCGTTTTCTTAACTAGATCCACCGGCTGGATCTAGACACCGACTGTCTAACATCCTCAACAACGCACATCATCAACCAGGTCACACGAATCATGGTAACAAAAAGGCTCCAAAGACAAACCGTCACCCTTATATTGACGCTAGTAGCAGTCGTAGTGCAACTACTTGCATTTGATGGGTGATATATACACGTACATATGTATGTATCTGTTTAGTTGAGGTTTCGGGCTTCGGTCTTTTGTTCGCCAGTAAGTGGTCTATTTTTCTAAAGTTTCATGCGTTGATTTGGGCATTAAATACTCTTTTATCCTAGGCTTTGGGTAGTAAAATTAGCCCCACGCGCAATCCCAACCTGGAATGAGTAGACTTTTCTACAATCTCTTAGATGAAAGAAGGCAGATTTTCATGAAAAAGGCGTAATGTGGACGTAAGCAACAAAAAGTTGAGCATCCGACATCCGGACGTTCTGCGATAAAACGCAAACAGCTGAGATTATCTGTTGTGACGAAGCTGAATTATTTTCATTTCTGTGAGGTGATATAAGGAATAATAAGGAATACTCATCGATCGGAGAATGCTGGATAATGGACATTATTCAGATGGGTTGTGTAAATGTCCACAGCTTCTAGTGGGTGATGTAGAAACATCATATTCCGTACCACATCGGTTTCCACTGATTTCTTGCTTCTCATTGATTTGAAGGTCGCATAGAACTCTTCCTTCGAAATGATTGGGGTTGCTCCATCTAGTCTGCGTATTTGCCATATTTTCGTCATTGAATTCAGTGCAGCCAAAGTTCTGGCATCCTCAGGTCTCAGTATCAATTCGCAGATAAAATTATCCAAAAGAACTCGATTTTCAAAGTCGTGGGTTTGGCTAGTGGCAGTTTTGTTTTGTATACTTCCTGGAATGTCGCTCCTTCGGCCTCCACTATTTCCTGCGGATTTTCAGCCACAAAAAATTCTTCATCATCGATAACATCTTTAGACATGAAAGGTCCTTTTGATGAGATCTCAAAAGATCAAGCCAGAAGAAGCTCTGTAGATCTACAACTTAATTCGTGCGGTTTGCTAAGAGATGGCGTAACTTGTATTGGAACATGTGTTGGAAAGCTACTGTCATTGTAAGTCATTTCAGTATATGTCATTCATTTGAAGCGTAAACAACAATAATTTTTTTTCACTCAAATATGTCGAACTTTGTGCCTGAAAATGTGTTTTTGCGGGGAGTTCTTCTTCATTACTTTAATATGAAGAAAACTGCGTCCGAAAGTCATCGTATTTTGGTGGAAGTTTATGGTGAACATGCGCTAGCTGAGCGAACGTGCCAAAAGTGGTGATTTTGGCTTGGAAGACGATGAACGTCCTGGGCAACCAAAAAAGTTTGAAGATGATGAACTGGAAGCATTACTCTGTGAAGATTGTTGCCAAACACAAGAAGAGCTCGCAGAATATTTGGGTGTCACTCAAGCAGCCATTTCAAAACGTTTAAAAGCAGCTGGATATATTCAAAAGCAAGGAACTTGGGTTCCACATGAACTCAAGCCGAGAGACGTCGAAAGGCGGTTTGCATGTCCGAAATGCTGCTGGAACGCCACAAAAGGAAGTCATTTTTGCATCGGATTGTTACTGGTGATGAAAAATGGATCCATTACGACAACATCAAGCGCAAAAAATCATATGTGAAACCCGGCCAACCAGCCAAATCAACGCCAAAGCCGAATATCCATGGCGCGAAGGTAATGCTCTGTATTTGGTGGGATCAGATGGATGTGCTGTATTATGAGCTGCTAAAACCGGGTGAAACCATCAATGGACAACGCTACCGAACACAATTAATCCGTTTGAAGAGAGCAGTGGCCGAAAAACGCCCGGAATATGCGACCAGACACGAGGCAATAATTTTCCATCATGACAACGCTCGGCCCCACGTTGCTATTCCAGTTACGAACTATTTGGAAAACAGTGGATGGGAAGTTTTACCCCACCCGCCTTATAGGCCTGACTACCATTTTTTCCGGTCGATGCAGACCGCCCTCACTGAAATACGGTTCACATCAGAGCAGAATATCAAAAATTGGCTTGATTCATTCTTGGCTGCCAAGCCGGCGCAGTTCTTTTGGGATGGGATCCACAAATTGCCAGAAAGATGGGAAAAAGTCATAGCTTCAGATAGGCAATACTTTGAATAATACTATTGTACATGTTTTTCTTAAAGAAACGTTTAAATTTTGAAAAAAAAACCGCATGAATTAAGTTATTGTATTTTATTAATTTTTGGAGATTTTTGATTGACGTCTTTAATGTCATGCCCTCCTAGTTAAGACTGTCAGTAAACTGCAAGAATAATGTTTTTAGTTTCAAGCACAGTCTACTTCTGTGTATGTTGATATTGGCGTTGCGGAATGTGTCTTTAATCTCAGTACGTTCATACAGCGACATCGTACTGTTAATCCTGTTTATGGTCTCCTTCAACTCGTTGTTTGGCAGATTTCTGTTGACGGTGGGTAGAGCCAATTTAATGCTCCAAAGCGCCCACTATAATTGTAAGAATACCTTTGGAAAACCTCCTCCAATTCCACAATATCGTTAGAAACGGCTATTTCAGTGCTGAGACCGAAATGGTCACTGTCATACACGGACGTGCATTATTGGTAAATAATATGTTTGAGCTCCCTGTTGGTTCTATCCGTATGTCGAACATGAGGAGATCCAGATCAGCCCTATGTATGGGAAACAACGATGTAGCTGATGCATATAGCCCTGGATAGAGAGCCAGATAGCCAGCTTGGCACATGCAGCTTCCGATGCTCTAGATGCTGGTGTCAGAGAAACAAATTTTGCTGTCGTACCATTGTTCTACCGAAATTTGGAGGGTGACGGATGCTGATTGCATCTTTTACAGCTGACCCAGATTTGCTGTCTTTATGGAGCCTAGGACAACGCCGATAGGTTACGGAGTGCCCGGGAGTTCACGCAACACATGAGAGCCAGCTTTTCTCTGTCACTCCATTCTTACCTAGATTGCATTCTTCTGGTTTGTGGTCCTTTCCACACCTCTCGTTTTGAGTCTGCGCCTCGCTGTTTGGCCCGCTGTGCTTGTACCTTCAGCAACGAACATGTTGACCCTCTTTACCTTTTCATACTGTACTGGTAGTCCAGGAATTAAATGCTCCTTAAATCATCCAATTAGCTACTGTAAGTGAGCTGAACCAGGAAGTATGGTAGCTTTCGTTTCTCCCTTTTCTAACTAGACGTAACTGGCTTAATAACTACAAAAATTAACTCGTCGCACTCTGTCTTTTTGAGCAGTACAAGAGGCTTCTCCGGATTGGTAGATGGTACCAGCTCAGCTTTACTCCCCGTCGGTAGTCGTCGTATTCCTCAGTAAACTTTATTTCACTGTTTTGCACTGGACTGCATGTCCATCTTAATTATGGCCGACTAACAAGTTCTATCATAACCTTTAGCTCCATCTTACTCGTACATGAATTGACTGAAGGCACCCTCTGCTTCGTTGATTGTTACTGTTTCAGTTGTTGGTGAGGTTGGTGTTGTTGCTATCGTTGTTCATACTGTTGTTACCTCTATTGCTGCTCCTGTTATTGCTGCTGTTGTTATGGGTGCAGTTTCTGCTGCTTCTGTTTTTTTATTATTGGTTTTCTGCTGTGGTTGTGGCAATTCTTATTAATGCTGCGACTGAGGCATAGACCGCTGTCTGATGTTGTTTCTGGTTGTGGTTGCTTTGAAGCTAGCTACTGCTGTTGCTGTCATTATTGAGATTTTTTGTAGGTCTTGTTGCTTTTTCATGCTCCTCACCATTTTTGTTGGTTTGGCACTGTTACTGAGGGACTCCATTTCTTACTCTGTATTCTCAGACTTCGGCGCCTATAAAAAGGCGAAGCTCCTATTCGGCCCTTTGTCTATAAATACTGTATGTTCTATTTCAGCGAAGAAATTCGGGCCACTTGTGGCTTATTACGTTTATGCTTTCGACTAACAGACAAGACAATGTTTGCTAACTTCGAGAAGAGGTCTACTAGAAAGTGAAATCATGGAAGGCACTGTGCATATACATATAGACGATCTAAATATGTAGAAAAGGTGGCGTCGCTGTTTTAAAACTTTTAAGCTACGTCTTATCCATCAGTTTTGTACGGCATCTTAGAAGCTGGATGTGAAATTTCTTGACTCTGACAATATCCCTTCTTCTTTGTTTTGGGTTCATCCATATAAGTCCGTAAGTGTACAGCAGAATCAAATATTTATAACAAAACTCACCATTGGTAAGGCTGCAAACATCTGCAAAACATTGACACTACGATGTCACAACACGTTCGCTGATTGCCCTATGCAAGTACAAATCGTCCTCCTACACTCTCATGCTGGCAATAAAAATGACAAATTTCAGCAATTTACCAGGAAAACACTTACAATCAGCCACAAAGACCACATTACACCATCAGTCCTATCCATTTGCTGACAAATGCCCACAATATGTCGACAACCACGTTTCCAATCCCCCAAATGCATCCAACTCATTATCCCACTCTCGGGCTCAACTTTTCAACTATTCCGACGCCTGATTAAAGATTTTCTTTTCTATTGCAGCCAAAAATCGGAAACCGATTTTTCTCTGATCATCAGTAGCTGATTACAGTAACCAGCAACACACCCCATGGTGCCACATGATTGCCACAGCAGTTCGTCCAGAGCTACGGAGATGCGGCTACCACAGTTATACATTGGTGCGGCAGCCAAGTTACAGCGGCGCCTTAGACAAATCGACACATTTGCCATCCAATTGGCTTCCCTTCACGATCTCCAGCTGCAGCTGGAATTCAATTTGGTATCGGAAACGCAGGCGAAATGCCTTCAAGTTGCACTCTGATTGTATTGATATCTTAATTCCTGCAACATGCAACAGAGGGCGGAATCCCATAAATGCAGGCCATTGCTGCTGCTGCAGCTATGGCAACATTTGTCCCACTCCAATTCGTTCGGACGTCATTTGTCATCTCGAAGAATTCGAAAGTTTCGGAAATGGTAACACGGTCTCGATGGTAAACAAACTGCCACTGCTGGAACTACCACATACCGGTTGAATGCACCACCACTACCATCACTACTAACAACGCCAACTGCAGCTCTCGCTATCCCTACAGACACCGACACCGACACCGACACCGACACCGACACCGATGCCGACACTGACACCGTCATCGTCAGCCGGTAAACGTGGACAAGTGTGCGCCCGATTGTAGTGGCCCCTATGACTAATTCGAAATTATTAATGGTGCACATGCGGTGGCAGAAAGTGTATGTTCCACATGCATATGTATGTACATCTACCCCTTGTAGATTTGTCGCCCCCAAAGTCTACCAGCAATTCCTGCGATACGGATACCAACAATGGTCACTACTTTGCTAACCGCCAAGCTGGTCAAAACGATTGAAACAGCAAAAATTTACAACATTGTCTATGGCCAGGTTAAGATTCGATCAGAGATTCGACGCATTCCCAGATGAGACGCATGGTGGTTACGAGTACCACCGCCGCGGCGGCAATAGTGGCGGAGGTGGCATAGGTGACCGGTGCTACACCGGAGCCCTGGGGAGGGAAACTTTGCGCGTTATAAACTCGTCGTCAGATTTCATAACATAAATCTGTACTGCACTACAGTTTGCTGCTGGGTAGATACTTGTAGTGCGCGCACATGCACTCAGGCAGTCGCTACATACTATACATAAGGTCCAGAGTTGTTAGCGCCATGAACCAAAGTACACCGGTCACACTGGCCCAATGTAGAGCAGTGCAATAGTACAGATACACATACGAGTACTTACGGAGTGGGGCTATTGGACTCGCGTGGCCATTGGTATCTGGTGTTCGATAAACTTTTCTGCCGCTAGAAGAAAAGTTTTTGAACTCCTTTTTGGCGTTTTTTTTTTTTTTCATTTTTTTCGGTTCTCCACCGAAATGAATCACTGCACCGGAATCTGCGCAGTATACGAATATTCGTAAGATAGCATTTGGCCTGTGTGGCTGAGACTGCGTCTATATCTGTGTCAGTATCTAGAGTATCTTAGACTTTACTTACGCGTCATGGTGTTGTTTATCGGTGCCATTTGCCTTAAATTAGCTCCTGTCTAATAGATTTCGGCACGGATAATTTAAGGTGGTTCCAACTAGGCGATAGGAGTTGATTTTCTGCCGGTCCTATCCTTATTTGCTGCAGTGTCGGATTGTATCGGATGTATGGCGACAGAAGCTAGCTAGTGGAGTGTACTCATACCTCGTCCGTCCGTTGTCGTTGTGATGTAAATCGCTCTAGATACGCGCTGAATTAGAAGGAAATTGCTTAAAATTTGTTAGACTTACTTTGTCGGTAATCTGGGCCAGTGCACATACCACACCTGATATACTTTCGCTTTGCATTTGAGGTTCAAGAGGTGCGCAATATTTCTTACAAGAGCCCAGCACTGTCAATTTGGTACGCGCACCGTTTTGGTGGTCTTGAGATTTAATTTCAATTTAGAAGGTTGCTTGGTACTTGGTTTGCTGTAATTTATAATAAATTGGCAAAATGATGGAGAAGGAATCTATGACCCATTCACTATAGGGAGGTTAATTGGGTAACTAGTAAGGAGCCAAGGAGCCGTCACTCGACCTGGTGTCGAAGTATAAACCTTAACAAGTTTTACTGAACAAACGGAATGTCTGACTATCACCAAGTTCAGCATCAATAAGCCAAAGGATTTGATCAAAATTTGACCCAGTTATCCCCTCTAGTTTGGAGATTGTAGAAGAATCCTCTATCGACTCTACGTATCAAAAGGTGACTTCAATGGTTGGACGACTTCTCATCTACACGTGGAATTAACCCATCGAATTTCGAAAAAAAAGTCAAAAAGGTGTATCCATTCTAAGCAGTTTACTGCTACATTGACTAGTCGTGATATTTTCGAGTTAGAGCTTAGTCGTGATCACGGATTTGATCATTTGTACTCAAGGCGGAGACTTCCTAATTATCGAAGTCCTATGCCAACCAGGCAACTGCCATCGGTGCGCTACTTCCATTGCCATCTAGCTTTTTGATATGGCGTTGACCTTTCACAAAGCCAGTAAATAGCTGATTGTAACTCCTGCTTAGTTGCGAAAATAACATAATTCTCTGATGCCGTTTTTATGTTAATGGGACGGCCACAGATCGTGTCATTGCGTATTCCCCTGCATAACCTCTTCTGGTTATTCTGTAGGCTATGGCAAATAATGTCATCGCCGACGAGAGGAATCTATCCCTATTCATTTCGAAGGAAGAACTCCAAACGATTTTCGAGCCACTGGGAAGTAAGAAATCAATTTGAACCGATAGTGCACCCAACATTGTGCGTCGACATCTCTCACTAGAAGCGGTGGACATTTTCACGACCTTGCTTAATAATGCAATGAATAATGCCCATTGCCCACAAGAGGGGTAAAGACATGTCCAATTCGACGAACCTATGGTCGCTAAGTTTTCTTCCGAATGTCAGCAAGGTATACGAAAAGGCGATCAAGTCCTGACCAGGTCCTGACTAAGTGGGTTAAACATATTTGCGGATAATCAATTCGGTTTCAAGGCAAGGCATGATGCCTCACATGCCGCATCTAAACCGCTATTTGATATCCAATGGAACAAAACCAACAAACAATGCACGGGTGCCTGCCTGATTGATTAGAGGAGGCCGTCGACACCGTATGGTTAAAAGGGCTCTTCTTCAAGCTGAATAGTCTGGGCATAAGTGAACTACTGCTGTACATGCTTTTTAATCTGCTCACCTGTAGACATACCATCGAGCTAAATGGCGATGTGGCTTCTGCTGGAATATTTGACAATTAAAACGGTCTGGAACAAGGTGCGGTTAATTCGCCGATCCCACTCAACATCTACACAAGCGATCTTATTTAATAAGCCTATGCAGACAGCTTAATCGCATACAAATCAAGTCCAAAGATCGAAACCAGTAATATGATCTTGCAAATTGACTTCGATGAGATCAAACGATATTGCGATGACTGGAAATTGAGAATCAACTTTCAAAAGTCGGAAGCCATTCTTTTCAGGGCACCTTTGTCTGAGGCCTCTTCGGATACCAGAAAGAATTAGCAAACGTTTTCGATCGTGAGACAACATGGGCGGTCACTTGCTGGTCGAAATAGGCCAGATCCCAGCCAACATGATTCGAAGGTGAAAGTAATCTGTTACAAGGCCCTTATCCGGCCTATGCTTGTATTTGGAAGTCCCGTGTAGTTCAACGTGAGAGCAGGTAGGTAGGTAGGTAGGTAAGAGTGGCTGTTGGAAATACCAACCCACTTAGGCCTACTGGCGCATTGTGATGCCACGTGGATCTATGATCCTCTTACTGATGGAACCAGTTTGAGCTTATGATGAAGCGTAGGAGACCGTTTACGTCTATATTTTTTTAGATCGTTTAAGTCGTTGTAGAAGAAAGCTCTTAAATGAAGTTTTCTTCTCTGGGAGAGAGCTGGTTATGTACAGAGTAGGTGGAGGATTGTCTCCTCCTCTTCCTCGTCCATACAGCTTCTGCAGAAATCGTTTGTAAAGGTGCCAAGCCTTCTTGCGTGCTTGCTTATGAGGCAGTGTCCAGCGATGACACCTATGAGGGCACTGAGATGTTCCTTATTGAGTAGGGTCAGACACTTAGAGCGATTCAGATCCAGTTTTGGACAGATCTGTTTGGTCGCTAGACATGTTGGTCCAACAGTCCACCTAAGGTCTGTTCTTTTATTGATATCCAGCTGTTAGTTTGCACGCAACGATTGGTATACCTATGCTACCCTTTTCTGGTTGAATAGGTAGAGTAGTTCCAATTTTGGGGAGTTCATCTGCTCTATAGTTTCCCTGGAATGTCTCTGTGGCCCGGCACCCAACAAAGGTGAAGGTTGAACCGCTCTGCCATCTCCATAAGAGATGATCGATATTCGAGGGCGGTTTCAGAATTTAGTGAGACCGAGTCCAGGGACTTGATAGCGGCCTGGCTATCCGAAAAGATGAGGATATCCTTTGCAGATATCACGTTTTTCTTCAGCCAAGACAGAGCTTCTTTAATCGCCAAAATTTCCGTCTGGAACACTCTACAGTGATTTGGGAGACGGAAAGAGAGGCTTAGATTTAGCTTGTCTGAGAAAACACCGCCACCAACTCCGCTATCGGTCTTAGATCCATCTGTGTGGAGATGGATTGACTTGTCCTCCATGAAAGCATTTTCCTCCCAGAAGGATCTAGAGGGGAAGCGTACATGGAAGTTTTTGTCAAACCAAAGTTCAGGTGTGGTGTAGTCGATGTTCTCTGTGAGGATTCCTAATGATTAAGAATGGTGGCGTGGCCAAAAGGCTTTAAGGCTAAAAATCTCGAGGGGTGTCAAATGAAACAGAATGTCTAATGCAGCAGAGGGGATAGACCGCAGTGCTCCGCTTATGCATAGACATGCTGTTCTTCGGACTCTGCTTAGTTTAATGCGTAAGCGAGTATCGGTCAACGTGAGAGCAAGTTTGTTGGTAAAAATTCGGGTGTTTGAAGGGCTTGTCTTCGGACTTGCCTTCGCTTGTACAGAACACCAAAATCGGAGCACATAAAATTCTATCCTAATGAGGTCTTATAGGGCGAACCTAATAAGAGTGGGCAATTTCATTATTAAGTTGAATCGAAGGCACATTGCAAGAGTATTAACTTCGATGAACAACCTTATTTCTGGGGCTTATTATTCCATCACGAGAGCGCTCGTTTCAACAGTTTCATTCCCCCAAAAGAGTTCCTCTATTTAGATATAAAAGGGCTTATTCAGGACGGATTAGCGACACCAATACTGAGGTTTCATTCGACGGACCTACTTTCCTTGACACAGATTTTGGGGATGAGTTGATGTATGTTTGATGTATCCTATCATTACTCGTACCTGCTGATTTAAACAGCCTAGCAGTTAAGCCATCGGGTCCAGCAATTTTGTTAGACTTAAGCTTGGAAATCGCAGTTCTGGCTTCACCTTGAAATGTTGGCTGCTATTGTCCAGGTTGTTTCGTCATTACCATTTGACAGTGTTCAGAAATAATTTTACCAGATTCTCAGTACCGACTGTGGTCCTACTCAGGTGTCCTTCTCCATCCTTGCAGATTTCCGTTCGGGTTTTACAGCTTTGAAAGTTTCGTCTTTATTTATTTGGTAAGCCTTAGAGGCTTCAATTGAGCGCTTCTCGTGCTCTGTGCTCTCATCACATTCGGTATTTTACTAGATTTGCCTCTCTGCATTCGCCATCGAAGCAGCCTTGAAATCCATTACATCAGCGGCGGCCTCACTGATTGTTCTTTTGTATTGATGCCCGCAGTCTTCTAAATTCGATCCTGGCAGCATCGGATTCCTCGAAAAGTTAAGGAAAACTCGTTCGAAAAGGCTCTTTCAATTGCAGCCGTACTACGTTGGTTCGCTGGTTTTGGATGTTACGGATATCAGCATCTAACATATATGTTGGCTACAACAAGATAATAGCCCGAGTCGATGGTAGTTGAAACCGTGTGTTTCAGGTAGGATAGGTAGGGAGGTAGAGGTGGCGGTTTAACATGAACCCAAGTAGCACTAGAATGTGCTTTTTTGTTGCCACGATTAGTGTAACCTGGTTGGTGATGTGTGCGGTGAGGATGTGAAATAGTCGGTACATAGATCCAGCCTATCGAGTTAAAAAAACGGGATTAGATCTTATTCCTTTGCCCGAGGTGTTGTTAAGGTTGTCGAAGAATGTTTGGTTTAGTGCACGCAGCCTGCCTCTTGCTAGTGCCGGACATTTCCAGGTGAAATGGGAGAGAGTTTCCTTCTCGTTTTCATTCCCGTAACTGCGGCAGTGGCCAATGTCTCGTGATTCTGGCGATATCTAGGCAGGTTCTGTTTAGTAGGTCTTTTATTCTATTCGCTAACCCTACCCATTGAAGGTTGGCCTTCTGCAGGAAGTGTAACTGGATTTGTCAACCTCCCGAAAAACTTGTCGCGAGTGAGCCGTGCAGAGCTGAGCCCTGTCTGGCCACTTTATCTGCACGCTCGTTTCTTTTAATGTCACTGTGCCTTGGAACACACAGCAGTGTGACTCTGCAGTGTTCGCCCAAACGGATAAGCTAGTTCCGACACTCCTTCTCCTACTCCTACTCCACAGGTTTGGAGGATATGACAGGATAGCAATGCTTAGTTTGTGCGTTGTGTCACGTCGGATTGCAAGTATTTCCAACTGGAAGACGCTGGAAATTCCGGCAAGCGGTATGATAATAATATTTTTAGTGATTCCGAGTAGACACCGGACCCCATAAAACGGTTCATCTTTGTTTCGTTGGTGTAGATGACCGTGTCGAAGTTCTTTACTACTCTGTATTTCTTCCACTGAGCTCTGGTGGGAAATCCCACATGGAAGGACCATGCTGTTTGGTAACGAGTCCAGGATGTTGGTGTGGTCGTAAAGCCATGCAATCCAGCACCCAGATTCGTTGAGTTTCACTGCGCTGCACAGTGCTGTATTTTTTGTGTGTAAGTCGACAGTCAGAAGGTGCAGGAGCACAGTAAGGGCATGTGCTGGACCCGACCGTATAAAATCATTGGAGATTGTTTAATTTTATGAGGTTGTAACTTCGTTCAACTCGGGCCAGCATACTAGTGCCCCGTGGGTGAGAATTGGACGCACTACGGCCGTTTATATCCATAAGGTCATCTTTAGTTGTAGTCTCCACTTCTTTTCAAAAGTTTTGCTGCAGGCGTAGAAAGCGACGTATGCCTTCCTTAACCGGTGTTCGATGTTTTGCTTCAACTTAAGTTTTGGGTCAAGTATGATACCAAGATATGTAGCGCTGGAGGATAGTGTGAGTGGTTGACCGTTAAGACAGGAAAGGGTAAATTATATTACGTTGATGCCAAGGCCAAAACTGGCGGCCTAGGTGTTTACCTTGTCTAGAGCAGCCTCCATGATTTCACTCATCACCGACCACTGTGTAGTCTTGCAAGAATTTTCTTCATAACCATTAATCTTTTCCTCGGACATAATTGAAATGATATCGCTGTGAGACACTCGTACAAGTTTTACTTGTCGTGACCTCCCGGGTCCCGTACTGATATCACTGTATCCGGGAAAGTGAAAGAGTCTTCACAGAGGATTTGGTCCACACTCCATCTGACCTTTTTTAGAAAGGGGGGGTTGGAATATTCCTTGGACAGAATTTTGCTAAGCCTTGCGGAGACCTTGGGGGTTTCTATTGATTGGCAGGCCTGATTCTTGGATATCCTATACAAACTTAAACAATCGTTGTAAGGCAGCCAGATGTTGTGTTTATAGCAAATATTGAAAATTGCTTAATTGGCACTAGACTTTGTATGCAACTTCCATTGTCTTCCCGAAAGTTTTTACATTTTCCTCCAGTTCTTCTATGTTTATTTTGGGTATGTTTTTGAGTTTTGTCCTAAGAACTTGGCCAAACTTGGTTCAATCAACTCCCTTAGGGTTTCTAAACGTTGTAGTGGTATTGGCTTCGAGACTCAACTCGTAAAGGATCCTTCTGTGATCTGAGAATGACTCCAGAATGGAAACTCTGCAGTTGTCATTGTTTGCTTTAAGTATAACATCATTTTTTGTTATGGTGGCTATGAGTTGCTCCACTTGCTTTGGCGGTGCTGGTCTTTCACGAGGCATGCAAGCTGACGAGAGGAATGGTGTTTGGTTCCCACACTATAGTTTAACAACTGTTAAATCGTTTAAGCTAAGATTGGGACATAAAAAGCCTTAATATGTTTCTTACCGGGTATGCATGTTCTGGGCTTACAGCCTGATGTTTGTAGAACAGATCGCATTGTTTTCCTTGAAATCCCTTTATGGCTGAGTCTCTCACCGAGGGTTCCTGGATAATGCCGATGTCAATATTTTCCTCCCTTAGGAAAATGCGGGGGCTATCGGAGGCACTCCTTGAGTGATTCAGATTAGTCTGTATGATCTTCAGCTCTCTCCGTTTTTTCACCGATCAACGATCCTCCAACAGCTTGTTGGTTTCGACGATGTCCACATTATCCTCAGAATGGAGAAACAGTCAGCAGGCGTGCCTGCCGACACACCTGATTTGAGGTTTCTTTGCCTCATCCATTGGAACGGACGGGTTATGGAGTGTAAGACATTGAAGGAGCCCTCCCCCATCTATCTTCATATTGAGAAACCAAATATTAACTGGGATAAGCTTGAGCTGCAAGCCGTTCCAGCCGCCGCTAACATTTGCAACCCATTCACTAAGGGAGTTCTTGGATAATTGGACCTCGTATTCGATTACCCGATATCCCCTAACCTTTTCGGCGGAGTTAAAACTTGTTGGTTGTTGATAATGCTATCCATCATTAAGGCGGAAAGCTTGGCCTCAATGCTGCCCCGGCTATGGCTTTCCCATTTTTGGAGAACTCGTCCACTAGTGCGACCTGGAGGTAATTTCTGACCACTTCGGTGAAGAGTCGCTTTTGAACGGCACTGACCGACGACGTTGGTTTGGTTGTTGCTTTGGCAGTCGTACGTACGGCAAACTTACTTTTCTTCCAGACTGAGCGTTGCGGGGTCTCATCAAGAGACCTGTTACGCTTCGCGCCTGTCTTGATTTATTCTTCAGGTACTCGGTGTATACATCAACGACCACCTGGTATTTCATCTTCTCCGCCTGGTCCTTTTCATGGTTCTTCCCGGCCGCCCCATTTTTGGCGATGTTGCCTATGGGCCGCCTGGTACTTGCTCTTCATAGCTTACCCTACGGACTTACGTTTTTTCTATTGTTGTTCTAGTGTTGTTGGATGGTTAGTGGTCGTGGTGCTACAGTTAGCACTCACGGCATTTGGTGGACAGACTATTGTCTTGGAGCTACCCACTCACGTGGGTATGACTACATTTAAAGTGTCTAAGCACGTGCTAAGTTTTTATGAAAATGGTACAGAGAGAGAAAGAAAGATTTTGGGCTCAGTGGTTATTTTACTCCATGGGTGGCTTCCAACATTTAAAGGGGGGACACAACATTATTAGTGTAATTGAACTTGTATTTGTATACTCAGATTTGCTGCGACAACTCAAGGAAATTGGAAAAGGGTAAAACAGCCAGACTGAAACACTTAAAAGATCTGATAGCACATACACTGAATCGAAGCCAGAGACTCTATGTCTTATTCTTGGGATTCTCTTCTTGGGTAACCAGATCGGAACCAGCTTACAACCAGCTCCTATTACCGATGCTACAAAAAATCATTGACCAGCTGCTGAATAGAATCTTTACTGCTAGCCTGACTAAGCAATCGAACCCCTTTTGAACTGCAGAGTAGCATTTATACCGAAAAGCATGACAAGAATTCTCGAGCATCATGTGCGCTAAACTGCTTTGCGAATGCATCCTCTGTCCAAGTTGATGGTTACTAACGCGGAAGATCCTGTAAGAATGCGATTCAAGTTCTGGGGGACGGAAATGAACGCGCACTTAAAACGAAGGCGTTTGAGTTGGCATTTTCAGCGAAACTGTGGCTTTTAGTGCTTTAGATTGAACATGTCATATCGAAAATCTCAATCGGCTTTCTGTCAGTGTAAAGCAGCTTTCATTAGGATATGATGAACCGAGGGCGGCTGTCTGGAGTTACTTGGCTACGATGAGACCAGTTAGTGGGACAAGCTTCCACGAAAATACGTCGCTGCTGCATCTACCAAAGAACAGTGTATCTCGGTTCCGTGGGAGCTTCTGTCCCTCTCCTGGATATTCATATCTTGGTACAACACGGACGCTGACTGTCTTTTATCTCCGATCTTCTGGACTTGTCTGATGCAGTGAAAATGTGAGAACGAAATCGACTTTTCCTCTGTTCAGAGATGGTTTCGGCCAGAATCTGAGGCAGGAAAGGAACATAGCCGAGTCTTCGCAGATGGCTTCAAAACCGATTTAGGATGTGATCGTGGTGTGTTTCTGGAGAACAACGACGTAAGAAAAACTTGTGCCCTCTTCTAATCGAAGATAGGTATATACTCGCACACACATGCCATCTTGCCGGTAACAAACTTTATTGTGCGGAAACGGTTGAAGGGGCGAAGTATTTGGTCCATAGCGGGAGAGAAGCCACGCTTAAAGGCTTACCGAAGCTTCTCACGGATTCCATGCTAGTTTGGAACGCAGTTGGAAGGCCGAATTTGCTGAGCCTTTTTTGGGGCACAAGTCGCAATGGGATAATGCGAAATAAAATTGGCAATGAACTTGCTAGGCAATGCTTAGAGGAGCGTTTTTCAGGGTCCCAACTTAAAATAGGACTGCTCGTATCCCCGATTAGGGCTTCAATTTACAATTGGTTTTCATATAATCATAATTGCATTTGGCGTAACTGTCCAGGTTGCCATCAAACCAAAGGAATGCTTGCCGACGTTTCGGAGAGGTTGTCCTTCAGAAAGAACAAATTGGACAGTAAACCAAACCATCTAAGTTTGCAAGACTGAAGCCAGCCTGCTGTGTGAAAAGCTGTTATTCTCGATTTTTCTAAATCATTCGGAAAGATCGATCAGATCAAATCGAAAATCAACAGCGACAATCTCTTTAATAAAATTTTCTACTACAACTGTCAGCCCGCGGGCATATTTTTATTCCCAAGTTCCCAAGACTGAAGTGGTCACACCAAGTGCAATGTACTCATTATCCCCAATGATAAACTTATTAATTTTTCGTGGGAAAATTTTATCAATTGCTGGGTAGTATTCGTAAGTATCTGACAGGAAGTTCACGTTCAATAAAGGGCCGGCTAACTAAAATTCTGTTCGACAGAGGAATACCATTACGGAGTAGGTACGTAGCTTTACCTACTTCTACTCCACTTCGAAGTTACCCTTCTCAAATATTATGACTGTGACCTGGAATTAATTGCTCCCCATTTTTCATTCACACTCATACAGAAATAAAAGTGTAAGTAGGTATACCTATATATAAAAAAAAAAATAAATAAAAATCCGCAGGAGAGTAAATAAAAATCAATTTCCTCAACCAAGTGTCTTCTGAGTCACTTCCTGAGGGCACACTATCCAAACGATATTCTTGACGATTTCCAGTCCCTGGGAGAATAATCGTGTAGGTAAGGTACCTTCAAAAGACGATGCGCATAATACCCGCAAAGACAACGGAACCAAAATGATGATGATCCTTTTCACATGCCGTAGATACGTTGTAAACTCCTTTTGTCAACATGCACGCACATCCCGGAATTAGCATAATTTATTCGACATGAGCATTGTACGAGTATCTAAAGTTCAAGTCATTTCCATTACTTAACTGGACTCAATCTCATCCGGTTGGTTTTCATTTTCACAAACGGTTCGGAAAGGGAAGACTGAAATTAAATTCATTTTTCAAATTCAACGGAAGATACCAAGCCAACAAGTTCAATTCCTTCCTCTGTGTCGGTTTATGTGTACAAGTACGAGTACGAATACGAGTTTTGTTGTAGTTAACCCCTCGACTGCACAATCCAGATATTCATATCTGCTTTAGTCCATTTATAGGATGAGTAAGGGGGCCAAATAGTAAATAGCAAGGTGTGCACAATAAAGAAGGTGCGCAATTAACAGTACAATGACAAGGACTGAAAACTGCTAAACACCAGGAGAGTACGTATTCAAACAATCTTTAGGTGATAGGGTGAGCTCGATATGAATATGACCGACTGCTGCTGCTCAAGTGAAATCACTTGGCGAGCGTTAGCGCACCTTAAAAGTGTAATAAAGGTGCTACATAAGGGTGTCGTACAACCGAGTCACACTGAGGATCAAAAGCTTCGCTTCGATTTAATTAAAAATGCTAAGTGAAATTTTAAAATGATGCAGTTGGCCGTTCACGCAGGTGTTGAAGGTGTTGAAGGTGTTGAATCCTAATAAAAATAGGAATAACCATGCTTGTATGACAGATAGACGGTTTCTTACACCTTCTACCCTTACCAACTAGGTCAACAACGAGCTTAACATCATTATTGCGGACGATTTCAATATACACAACTCAGGCTGGCTTCCATATTCTAGACAGACCACACCTGAAAGACGGTGTGTTGTGGTCTTTTTGCGGAAAACAACTTAACCCAATAGAAGATCCCATGCGAATACCAGCCGACGATAGTCATACCGTCAACACCGTCTCCTCTATTCTTGTTGGACCAATGTGTCATATCAGCTTATTTCTTGTGCCCTGAAGCTAGAGAAACAATTCCTAAGACAACCGTACGGTAGGACAAGATAACGATTGCAGTGCACTTAACATCTTGTTTAGGAATTTCAATTGGTCGTTGTGTTCCATCGATAGCTACGTGGATGGTCAAAACACTTTTCTTTTTGGAATGAGATCCTTTATCAGCCAATGAAGAGTGGTACGGCTAAGGCTGCTGGGAGGCTATCAGGGTTGAGAACTATTCTCTTGTCTTACAGTCTGAAAGAGGAAAACCGAAGAAAGTTCCAACAGGCGAGAAATAACTGCAATACCTTTCGTAGCCAACCAACAACTGAGGCCAAAAATACTACACTGATGGCACTATAGTCCGGCCTATCCAGTTAGCGTGGTGTTTGGCGCAATTCCAAGTGGTTTAAAGTCCACTTCGACTTGAGCGCACTACCTAAAGCGAAGGCTTCCTCTACTGCATTGTCCTCCGGGTTGCAATCGAAGACTCTTCAGGTTGAAGCGATGTTATTCATTCGTTCTACATGGCCTAGGTGGTTGGGTACTGTAGGAATAGGGCAGACACTGAGAGGTCACAATTTGGCGATACCCAGTGTTCTAACTGTTCCCATATATCAATTGTGCTTATTTTACCTTCTAGTGGTAACCATCGAATACTGGTCGATGTTCATCCGGACTCCATTTGCCAAACCTTTAAGCGCGAGTACTGACCAGCAGACAAAAATAGCAGCGGATGAATAAGGATTTGTTGCAAGAGGCAGATTTAGGCAAGAAGTCTAGAGTTTCCGGGATGTTAACGAGCGCCTCGTAACAATCCGTATTTAGACTAAATTTGCAGAAAGATCATGCGTCCAACAATTGCAACAATGACCCAAGATGCGTCCTTTGTGAAGAAAGAGGAAGTAGCAGTACCAAACACGCGGCAGGAAGTTCAGTATGCCCTGCATACCCTGCATACCAAGAGCTGCAAAGGCCACCAGAAGAATATGAAAGTGCTGCAACTTAACCTAAATCACTGCCAAGCGACACAAGCGACCTTATTACACTAGCTGTTTGGGAGTTGAAGATTTATGTGGCCGTAGTAAGCGAGCAGTAGTGGAACCTCGATGAAAAAGTTTGGGCAGCGGACGCCTCAAAGAGAACTCTATTTGGAGGACCTGCGGGGACTACGCATTTGAAGAAAGATTAGGAATAGGGTTTGTCCGAGCGAAGGTCAATGGGGTATATATATACAGTTGTTACGCATCTCCAAATGGAACGCTGGAAGAATTCCAAATAATGCTAGATAGGCTCGTGGATGATGCTAGAAGTCGTACTCCATCAATAATAGCTGACGACTTCAACGCATGGGCCACTGATTGGGGCAGCATACGGACCAATAGGAGAGGAGAGGCTCTGCTAGAAGCAGTATCGTCACTTGACGCAGTGCTGCTTAATACGGGCAACGAGCACACATTCACCAGAAACAGCGTAGGCTCCAGAGTTGATGTAACTTTTGTAACAAGTCCCCTATAGGACTACACCCACACGTCGGCCACAAATATACTGGTGGAACCCAGAGATAGTAGAGCTACGCTGCAACTGCCATAGAGCTAGAAAACTATGCCAGCGATCCAGACATCAGCCCTCCCATCAGGATTTACAGGTGCAATACAAAGATAGGCGTAGGGACCTTAAATTAGCCATTCGGAGAAACAAAAATAACAGCTTTTAAGAACTCTGCGAGGAAGCAGCTATTAATCCCTTCCTGTACTTCCTATAGGACGGTTATGGCAAAACTAAAGGGCTCTGGGGCCCCCCACCCTCATGCCTTTTCCTGGTGCAAAAAATAGTGTCGGGATTATTTCCACCGCAAGCACCAACAGAGCATATAGAACCACCGCAGGAAGTAGGTGAAATCCCACCAGTTACGCAAGCGGAACTTCTGGATGTATGCAAACGATTTAGCAATAATAAATCACCTGGATTGGACGGCATACCAAATAAGGTCCTTAAGCTAACCGTCAAAATAAACACAGAAGCATTGGTGGAAATGTATAACAAGTGTTTAACAGAAGGTGTTTTTCCAGACCAATGGAAAAAGCAACGTCTTGTGTTGCTGCCCAAAGGGAATAAATCACCAGATGAGCCCTCGTCATACGTCCCATATGCTAACTAGACACGATGGGTAAAATACTGGAGCGAATAATATGCAACCGACTGGAGGTGTCAATTGATGAAGCCGGAGGTCTCTCTAACCAGCAGTATGGATTTCGAAAGTCTCGCTCTACAGTAGATGCTATCTGGAAGACAACTACGACTCTAGAAGAAGTCATTCAGGGCAGCAGATGGAGAGGAGGTACCAAAAAATACGGCGCCGTATTAACGTTGGACGTCAAAAATGCATTCAACTCTGCAAACTGGGGGCTTATAGTACACTCTCTTAGGTCAATGATGGTGCCATTGATTTTAATTGTTCCTACTTCCTACTCTACGATACTGACGATGGAGTAAGGCAGTACCACATAACGGCGGATTTCCACAAGGATCGGTACTAGGCCCCCTCTTATGGAATATTACATATGTACGACAGGGTTCTAAGACTTGGAATCCTAGGCTTTGCAGATGATACTGCAATCGGCGGCTAAACGCCTGGCAGAAATAGAAGACATTGGCAATGAATGTATTCGAAAAGTTAGACGGTGGATGGCAACAGTTGGGTTAGAGCTGGCAGAACATAAAACGGAAGCAGTTCTGGTAACCAGTCACAAGGAAAGAGAAACAATCACCATCATGCTCGATGCTAGGCTCACTTAAAAGGAACACCTTGAAAGAACGTGCGACAAAGCCGCAAAGGTGAGCGCTGCCTTATCCAGAATAATGACAAACATAGGAGGACCCAGACAACAAATGAGACTAGTTCTGTCAAGGGTGGTGCAGTCAATCACAATGTACACGGCACCAATATGGCTGAACGCATTGAAAATTAAGTCATACGCAAGGAAGACTAACTCTGTCAACAGACTATGTGCTCTGAGAGTATGCTATCGGACAGTGTTATATGATGCTATATATGTCATTGCGGGAATGCTACCATTAGACATGCTGACTATTGAGCTACAAAGAACCTACGATGCCAAAATTCATGAACTCGGAGTAAATACTGTACACAATGTCGAACCAGCAAACGGAGAAAGAAGGTCATATAGTGCTTACCTGCGCGCGAAATCGAGTACTTGGAGTTTGCCCGTAGTGCATGCTGATAGGCTGATAGCCCGGGCTATTAGTGTCTTTCGAAGATTGCCACATCCTTGGACGCAACCAAAAAAAAAAAAAGAAGCGAGATGCATACAAGCGAGATGACTAGAGCTACTTACGAGCTCTACGAGCAGAAAAGAAAAGACTAAAACCGCTTTCTCAGGAGGAATAAGAAGGGGTACGAGAAGTACGCTGTCCAGAAAATTGAGAGATAGTACTCCAGGAATGCGATTCGGAAGTTTTACGAAAACACAAAAAAACGCAAGCTGAGGATTTGGTAAGAGCATTTCTCTAGACTGCATAACAGGGATGTCAAATCAAATACCGCTATCAGCAGAATGAACTTTCCAACCTGGACGATGTAGACCAACAATTCCCTCCACCCGACCTGGATGAAATGAAGTTACCCGCATTTAAGCTTAAGCCCAAAAAAACTGCTGGAGCGGATGGGTTAACTGCCGAGTTCTTCAAAGCGGCGGAAGATGTCTTAGTAAAGAGCATACAAACATCAACTTATCTGTAAAATATGGTCCGACGAAAGTATGCTCGATGAATGTAACCTCAGCATTGTTTGTCCCGGCCTCTAGAAAGGAGAACCTCTGAACTGCGCCAACTGCAGACATCTTAACGTTGCCGACAAGATCATATCTGCCACATTGTGTGAACCCCTAAAGCCGTTCGTCAATAACCTGATTCGTTCATATCTGGCTCTATGCCGGAAAATCTATCATCGACCAAATATTCACACTACTGCAGTTCATGGAAAATACTCGTGGCTATGAGCTCCAAATCGATACACACCAGCTATTCATCGATTTGAAGGCCGCGTACGACAGCTTCTATAAAGACGAGCTATACCGAGGAATGCCTGGTTTTGGCAGGCATCCATGCTAAACTCGTCCGTTTGTGCACGCTGCTCCATCAAGGTCGATAAAGATTTACGGATACCTTTGATGTCAAAAAAGCATATAGAAGAGGCGATGTGCTGTCATGCGATTTCTTTAACATCATCCTTGAAAGAATAGTGATAAACTCACGCAACAAGACAAGAGCTACAATCTTTTAAAAGTCCGTTCAATTAGTCGTATAATTGGAAAAAAGCAGCGTGATGTCAGTGGCGCTTTCGTGAGTATTGAGGCAGAAACGTCGAAGATGGGCTTAATGGTCAATGACGGCAAGACCAAGTATATGATGTCAACAAAAAAGGACATCCAAAACATCACCCTTGATAGTATAACTTTGAGGTAGTTAAGGACTTTGTCAACTTATGCATCGCTATGAATTCAGACAACGTCACCAGCACTGAGATCCAACGAGAGATAGCTCTTGTCATTCGCTGCTTCTTTGAGCTGATTAGCAAACACATCTCTCGAGATACAAAAGTGTCCCTATATAACACTTTAATAATCCCAGTCCTGATCTATGGCGCATAGGCACGGACTTTATCATAAATGGATGAGGTTGCGCTTGGCTGCTTTGAGAAGAAAATTTTTCGGGCGATTCTCGGTCGCGTCGGAGTGAATGGAGGATAAGATACATCGACGAACTGTATGACATCGACTTAGCCAGAAGATGAAGGTTCAACGACTTAGGTGGCTGGGTCATGTAAAGCGGATGAACACTAATGATCCGCTCCGAAAGGTCTTTGAATTCACCCCCGTGGGATAGTATAGTAGAAGAAAACCGAGACGTGGAAGGGGACCTCAATCAACTTGCCATGCGAAACTGGAGGCAGCTGGCTGAAGATCGAGCTAGATGGAGACGCTTTTTGGTTGAGGCCCTGGTCCGTCCGTAGCGCAACCTTAAATAAGTAAGTAAGTCCTAGCCATCTTATGGGACAAATGTGTACTTTTCTGACAGGTCGTTGTCTGTCACTGAGTAGCTCGTAGAAATACTCGTTAAATCTTCTCCTTCAAACCCCTCAACTCAAACGAGATCGAAGAAGAATATTGCGTTTGAACCGGCCAAGGATTTCTTCATCCAACTTCACTAACTTTCGTGATGATAAGGGTATTATGTAGAGTCTCCTATGGTTCTTCACAAGGCCCTATTACTTTTCAATCTTCAGAACGGAAGCTAACAAAATCCCTATCTACCTTAAAGTTGTACTTGTCTAGTGCAACATTGTCTCCGATTCGTCAATATTGGGCGTCCCTTCTTACTGACGGCACATTATTTATTTTGCCCTCATTCGTAGCCAAATGCGGCCCGCTACTTCCTGCCAATGATATCAGAGTTTTGGGAAATTTAGTTTCTCATGGTGGCTTGTGATTCTCCCTAAATTTTCTCATGTTTTGACCATTAGGTTAGCGTGCTGAACTTTCTGCCAACTAAATCTACTCAATCACTTCCGGCTAACTAAAATAGCTCGGTAGGCAGACCGTCCGATCCAGCAGGCTTGTTGCACTGCTATCATCACTTTATTTTGGTAGGATGGACGGATTTATTGATTTGAATGGTTCATTCTGCCTGACAGCGGAATTTGGGTTGCCCATGCCGTTTAATAGTCTGAAGATCTCGTTTTGCTATATCCTCAGTAACGACTATGCAGTGTACTACTAAGTTTCCTTGGTCATCTCTATGGGCCTCGTCTTGCTTTGGAAGGTTCTCTTACCTTTTTTTTAAACTTCCGAACATTGTTCCTGGCGTGGCGACTCTCTACTTCGTTGAACGCCGGTTTTTATTTTGGCGCGTGAGAAGACGGTCTTATACCCCCCTTTTCCGCTCGTAAAACTCACGAGCCGCTCTCGTTCTATCATGCTGTACACGTATGCCTCGGAAGCGAGTTATTTTTCCCTACGTGTTCGTGCCTGCATTCTTCATCAAACCATGGGTTTCGTCGGGTGAAACCCAGCACATCAGTTTTTGATGACCGATGCCGCTGGTCTTCAGCACTTGATATTGGCTGCATAGGACTCGATCGTTAAAGACTGTGGCTAGACAAGTTCGAGTCGTTGTCATTTTTCGTTTTGCAGGGTTATCGTCAACAGTAGATCCGTCCTTAAGAGGTCGGATATTCCGACGTCAGTAACCCACTCCAGAGGTATGAGAGCTGCTGTCGACCCATTTAGTGCCCGTCCACCACTATCCCTATTTCAGTACTCTGACTAGTTCTTACGGCCTCAGCTCTAAATATGTTAATGTAGCCCATAACATAGATTGTTGATCGATTTTTAGATCCATTACAAACCCTGCTTCATTCTATATCTCAACGCTCTGACATTCCAACTGCCAGCTATTTGGATTAGGCAAACCTGATTCCTACGAACTTCGCAGTCAGTTCAGTGCTTTCAGATGGTGTTTTGTCGCCAACTTCACTTGAGTGCATTGATAGTTCTATGAGACGAATGCAGAATACTTAAAGATCTCTACATATAGACACAAATTAACTAGTCCAGATGGTATATCTGCCCTTCTTTAAAAGAGGCGTTTTTTTGTGCTACCAAAATCACCTGGTCTCTAAAACGGGTGATTTCTCTTCTCTCTCCTCCCCCAGACCCATTGGACTTACGTCTCTTCTTTCTAAGGTCATGAAACCGTCTGCTCATGAAATATCCCTAGCTCGAAAACTACTCAGTGACTTGCAGTACGTCATCGTTCACTGGTGATTTGATGGTTTGTCTCACTGAAAAATGAAACAAGATACCTTGCAGTTGACATTTCAAAGTAATTTAACAGGGTTTGACATCAGGATCTTTTGTCGAAAATTCATTCGTTTGGGATCAATGGATCCCTTCTCCTATGGATAGGAAAGTTTCTTTCGGTTCGTTTAATCTAAATTGTTTTGGACGGTTTAAATGATATGATCTTCTATCGCCATTTCTCCTTTTAAGACGGTACAATCTTCCCAACGTTCCTGCCATTTTTTTAAGCCATCTAAGAAAGTGTTTTATCAAACTCTTTCAAATAGGCTTCTGTCTCGCCGTTGACCTCCTCGTTCGTCCTGAATTTTTTTCCTGCGAACCAGATTTTCATGTAGGGGACAAGCATGGCCGATGCGGCAGCAATTTGAAGGGCGATTCGGGGGTTGCGTTGTCGTGATGGAACAGCACTTTTTTCTTTGTCAATTTCTTATCAAATCGATCCAATAATGTACTCGTAATATTATAATCAGACTTCTTTTGTTCAATAATTCCATGAGGATTTTCCCCTGTTTCTTCTTTCGTGACGCTCTGTTTCATCTTGCGTTGTGCGACATCTTTCAGCTGCTGCATTGGTATAGTACGGGATAATCAACTGATCAGAATAGACGCCGATTGTTTTTTGACATATTCGGGACAACATACCAAATGCAGACTTTGAAACATACGCAAGCAACTCTATTTTTTTTTTTTTGCCTTTCCCGAAAACTCGGATTTTCCAAGCATCATTTGGCAAATTTTCGTAATTCTTGCTTCAGGCAGCTTATTGTTGCCGAGTGCATAGTTTAAAATTAAACCGAAATGCTTCGTTATTGCCATAGTTGATCATCATTTGAAATTAGCAGAGAATCGCCGAAGGTATTCACGGAATGATACTAAAAAATCAGACTTGTCAGCACTTTGGTGTTTATGGTAAGGGTGATGCTGCACCTGATTTTACGTCCAATCTGTTGATGAGGATGAAAACAATTTCAATATGAGTATACAGAGATACAATTTTTTGAATAGAGTCAGGCAGCGCATCAAACTCGTTAAAAGTCGAATTGCTGTCCAGTTTGGGGCTTTTAACCACATGAAATTGAATTCCGGATTGGAACAGTGACTACATTGTGGTGGAATTTGGTAAGCTATATCACAACGCATCGGATTTCGTCTTCAACTCTTAGGTGGTGTGCCAAAACTTTTGACTTCGTTTACCCTGAGCGTGGTTCGAGCATTTTTTGTTTTTGCCTGATCCTTGGGAGGATTGCCCAGGGACTTCAGTTGTATCGTCTTTTGGGGGAGAATGTGCGCATATATTATCTACTTTACTGCCATTGCCTCTACACATCCTTTGCCTTCTGTTTATAACCACGTTGATCATCACTTTTGTGATGATGCCTTGACCTACGAGTTCTGCATTGACTAAAGATTAACGAAAGGTGTTTATAAAATTTTCCACACCACTGTATTGATCCAGTATTCATATTGCATTATGGGGACTTACCACCTTAACTCCAAAACTTAACTTGTTTACCATCTTCCCTTGTTAGAACATCGACAACATACCAAAAATAAGTATCTGTAAGGTCTTATGCAAATCAAAAGGAACGATTGTAACTGACTTATCATGGAAATATTTACAAACATATTCTTGTGTACTGTACATAACATACTCGTACATACAGATGTGTATCCTAAATACTCTATAAATGCAATGTGCAGGGTTATTTGGATCGGAATATGAATACTCGCAGCTTGGGTGGATTGATCGCCTCGGTCTGTGTCATTCAAGTTATTTCAGTTTTTAATTTAGAGGGACAGGTTTCGAGCCATGGTGAGTATTGGGGTTTTACGTTGGAAATTCAAATCCTCAGCACAGTTTTTATATGACTCAAAGAAACGTATTGAGTGCGGTTTAATGCGCTCGAGATAAGATTGAATTGTACTAAGCACCAGGTCTTCATCTGTTCAAATACGCATGAGTAATGAGCACTGAATTGATTTCATTGAAATCGAATGTAGTCTATATTAGGAATAATTCGAAAACGACAAACGGTCTAGGTGGATGAATACGAGTGTACTCAAATACGAGAATGTTTATCAATCATTCTTTGCATAAGCAACAGGGTTAATCATAATTCAGGTAGTTCCTGGATTTTACAATATTTAGGATAAAAAAAAAGAAGAAAAACATATTTACGAGTACTGCATAATTATGTAGGTTCATGAATCATCCACTTGGAATCAATATAAACATTAGTCGTAGGTTCAATTCTTAGAAAAGCGATAGGTAACATGGCTTTTTAGTGTCGGGTTAATTCGTATCACCGAGGCTTTTCGCCGCGCCTATTGTCTGTGATAACTTTGACATTTGCTTGGGTGGGATCTGAACTTGCAACCAGTTGGGAAGAATCTTTCTATGGCAATTGAAGGATACAGCGCCTATGCGGAATTGATTAGGTTGGGTAGAAGTGGCTGTTGGAAAAAGCAACCCATTGTTAGGAGAATGTTAAGGTCTATATTGTTTAGATCCTATATCTTAGCTAAGTAGAGTGGAGATTTTAAGTGGAGTTACCTTCCTTTTTGCGGTAGGATAGGTAGAGTGGTTCCAATTTTGGCAATTTCGTCGGCCCTACAAGTTCTTGGAATGTCTTTATGCCATCTCCCTAAGATATGATCGGCAGTGGGACTGAGTCCAGGGCCTGATTATCCGAAAAGATGCGGATGTACTTTGCAGATATCACGATTTTCTTCACTCAGGATAGCACATATTTAATCGCTAAAATGTCCGCCTGGAATACGCTACAGTGATTTGGAAGACAGAAAGAGAGGCTTAGGTTAAGCCCATCTGAGAAAACACCGCAACCAATCACGCAATTAATCCCGCCGGATTGACTTGTCGTTCATGAAAGCATCTTCCTCCCAAAAAGATCTAGAGGGGATGCTTACATGAAAGTCTATGTCAAACCAATGTTAGGGCATAGTAGTGTAGTCGATGTTCTCTGGAAGGATTCCTAGTGCAGGATTCCTAAGAATAGTAGCGTGGTCAAATAGTTTACTTGCCCACGGTGTAGCCGCTTTAAGGCGAATAGCCTTAAGCCTAAGAAGCCTGCAGCTGCCTGATAAAAATATCGAGCAGTTCCAAGTGAAACAGGATATCCAGTTCCGCGGAGGGAGTAGAACGTAGGGCTCTGCTTATGCAGAGACATTCTTTCCTTTGGACTTTGAATAGTTTGCTGCAGTTGACTGCATTGTCTAAGGCCGCCCACCAGACAAGTGAATATCGGTCTTATAACAGAGACATCTTTAGATTGTTGTGGGAGGTGGTATAAAGAATTCCACAGCATGGGCTTTTGTGATATCCTCCATTTAGAACTCATTCAAGATGCCGCAATTTGTTAGGAAGGCGGTTGCGTCCTTAGGTGAGCTGGCGGCTATGTCCGCCGCATTAAGGTAGAATTTAGCCAGGTACCGACAGGAAGTGCTCTATATCACTCTTGTCTCCGATTGGATTTAGAATAGTTTGCGGCCCGATTTGTATGCTAATGAACTGGATGGTATCGCCTGAACACACTTTTTCAGATCACAGATACATCCCATTCAGCCTGAGTAATGCTCCTCTTAGCCAACCAGCAGTCCGGAACTACCAGAAAACTGATTGGCCAAAATACAGAGGAATACTGTCAAAAACGCTATCTTCTGAACTATCAAGCTTAACATGAAAGTCAGAGAATTTACTCTGGCTCTCAATCAGGCTATGGTCGCTTCCTGCCCTCTTATTCAACCTAGAGGCAAGAAAAAGCCACATTGGTGAACATCAGCACCGGGACTGCTCAGAAACACTTGCAGAAAACTTTTCAACTTAGCAAAAAGCACAAGAGAAGTGACTGACTGGGACTCATACAAAGAATCCCTCAAATTATACAAAAAAGAACTGAGGAAGGCAAAGCGACAATCCTGGAGGTCCTTCTGCGACAAAATCACGGAAACCTCTGAGGCATCACGGCTAAGAAAAATCCTCTCCACAAATCCTATGATGCTTAGCTGTTTGAAAAAAAACCGACGGCTCTTGGACAACCTCAAGTGATGAATCATTCAACCTGCTACTGGACACCCACTTTCCAGGTAGCTCCAAATTCACTACCAGCAGCAACCCAAACAGACCTACTGCAACCGGGACCAAAATTCATGGTCTGATTACAAGAGACAAACTGCTCTGCACGCTGCATAGCTTCAAACCATACAAGTCTGCTGGTCCGGACGGTATAATACCTGCCGAGCTACATAGGTCCTCAGATATTATTCTGCCTTCGATAGAAAATTATAAGGAGCTATGTAGAACTAATCCACTGATTCCAAAGCCGGAAAATGTTCTCATATTGTCCCAAAGGACCTCCGACCTATAAATCTATCATGTTTCCTTCTGAAAACTCTAGAGCGACTGGTTGATATCCATATACGAGCTAAAATTGATCCAAGACTTCTGTCAACAGCTCAGCACGCCTGCTGTAAAGGAAAGTCAGTTGAAATGGTTCTGCATTCACTGACTAGCCACATCGAATGATTCCTTCATTATAGAGAGTACACAATTGTCATATTCCTGAACATAGAGGGTGCCTTTAACAACGACAATACATCCGCAAGCACGACTGCGCTGTCAACTCTGCAGGTAGACGACTCACTTCGGGAAGTTGATCAGTCTTATGCTAAAAAGCAGGATAATCAACTCCAAACTGGGTGAGACTTCTGCTAAAAGATGTGTCAGCAGAGGTACGCAGCAAGGCGGTGTCATCTCTCCCCTTCTCAGGAAGTTAGTAGTTAATGAACTGCTGATATACGGGTATTTGCTTATGCGGATGACGTTGCTATTGCCGTCTCAGGTAAGCATCCTAATACCATTAAAGAACTCCTTCAAGTAAATCTCAATAGATTAACCCATTGGGCAGATCGCTGTGGATTGGGAATAAACCCCCATTAAACTGATCTTGTCCTCTTTTCCAAGAAATACAAAATTCCAAGTATAGATCTTCCTTCAATAAATGGTACCAGTTTAGCCTTTTCCGAAACACCAAAATATCTGGGTCTCATTTTTGATACCAAACTAAACTGGAAACCTAACATTCGAGAAAGAGTCAAGAAAGCTACAGTGGCTTTGTTCTCTTGCAAAAAAGTCATTGGGAATAAATGGGGCCTTCAACCTCGCATAACCCACTGGCTATACATCTCGTTCATAAGACCGATATTCACTCACGGGGTGGTGGTCTGGTGGACGGCCTTAGAAAAGGCAGTCAAGTGATTTAAACTAAGCAGAGTCCAAAGAAGAGCATGTCTATGCATAAGCGGAGCATTGCGGTCTACCCCCTCTGCGGCATTAGACATTCTCTTTCATTTGATACACCTTGAGATTTTCAGCAGGCAAATAGCTGCGACTGCAGCGACTAAACAGTGGACAAATAATTCATTTGGCCACGCCGGCATTCTTAATACATTAGGAATCCTCACAGAGAACATCGATTACACCATACCTGAACTTTGGTTTGGCAAAAACTTCCCCTCTAGATCATTCTGGGAGGAAGATGCTTTCGTAGAGGACAAGTCAATCCATTTCTACACAGATGGATCTAAAACCGATAGCGGAGTTGGTGGCGGTGTTTCTTTGATAAGCTAAATCTAAGCCTCTCTTTCCGTCTTCCAAATCACTGTAGGATGTTCCAGGCGGAAGCTCTGTCCTGGCTGAAAAAAAACATGATATCTGGATAGGATATCCGCCTCTTTTCGGATAATCAGGCCGCTATCAAGTCCCTGGACTCGGTCTCATTAAATTCTAAAGCCGCCCTTGAATGTCGATCATCTCTTATGGAGATAGCAGAGCAGTTCAACCTTCACCATTGTTGGGTGCCGGGCCACAGAGACATTCCAGGGAACTGTAGAGCCGATGAACTCGCCAAAATTGGAACCACTCTACCTATTCTACCGGAAAAGGGTAGCATAGTATACCAAACTCTATGTGCAAATTAACATTAAAGCTGGATGCCAATAAAAGAACAGACTTTAGGTGGACTGTTAGAATACCATGTTTAGCGACCAAACAGATCTGGCCAAAACTGGATCTGAATCGCTCTAAGTGTCTGATCCTTCTAAATAAGAAACATCTCTGCGCCATCATAGGTGTCATCACTAGACACTGCCTCATAGGCAAGCACACAAGGAGGCTTGACGCCTTTACAAACTTCACTTAGGAGCTTTCTTCTACAACGACGTAAACGATCTAAAAAATATAGACGTAAACAGTCTCCTACGCTTCATCATAAGCTCAAACTGGTTCCATTAGTAAGAGGATCGTAGATCCACGTGGCATCACAATGGGCCAATAGGTCTATTTCCAACAGCCACTCTTACCTACCTAGCTGGGTACCGTTGACGTGTTTTGGTTAAACCATTGCAGTCACATAGTATGTATGTATTCTGCTGTCTCCACGTCCTCGTCTTTGTGTATTGTCTTGCCCTGTGAGAAAACCTGTGGTCACTCGAATCCGCGTTCTACAGTACTTAGTTGTACGAGTAGTAATGGTTTTTTTTTTGTGGCAACAGCTTGGCATAAAGTTTTTGGCTTGTCTGTTTTCTTCGGTTTCGCTGCAGAAATGAGGCTTCTTTTCCTCTAGCCAGGTTTTAATAATGGTGTTTATTGATAGCCCACAGAATGGTCTTGGCATCATGAATTGAGGTGCGGATCCTTTCCTGGGTACTTCGTCTGGTTTTTCATTGCCTTCATTTCCGCTGTGTCTTGGCACCGAAATCAGATGAACTTTAATTGTGGTAGCCAGTAGTTGTAAGAGTTGAAAGCAAGCCCAGAGCAGTTTTGATTTTATTTCAAAGGCGTTAACTGCAAGTAGGGCTGCTCTGCTGTCGGAGAGAATATAAATGCTTTTGTTTGTTATAGGTCTGTTTAGATTCTCCCGAATGCATAGCTCTATTGCATGGATTTCAGTCTGAAATACGGAGCTGCTTGTATATACACTGGCATGTAGGGATACCTTAGTGCGAAGACCGTATACTCCGGGTCCACCTCCTTCATTTGATTTGGATCCGTCTCTGTACCATACATGTGAGTCCTCGGCAAATGTTGGTTTTTCCTGTTCTCAGTTAAGACGGTTAGGAAGTGTAACCTTAAAGCTGTGCCGAAAGTTATTTCGTGATAGCCATTTGTCTATTAAGTGTTTTTTTTTTTGAACTCATGAAGAATTGCAGCATGAACTAGTTTGGAATTGGATTCGTCTTCAGTGATGAGGATGTAGGCATTTACCATAGCTTCTTTCACGAGCTCCAGATGAAGTGGACGGATGTTTAGGATAACTTCAGGTGTAGCTGTTGTTGCGGTTTTCATTGCACCAGTTGCACAGACACAGGTTAGTCTCTGTAATTTGTTGAGTTTTGCCTGACCTCTGGGTTGCTTTATGCCACCAAACGGCGGCTGCATACGTGATGTTATTGCTCGTTATTGCCGTGTACATCCATACTGTCAGCTAGACCTTTTCTGGTCCATAGTGAGGTCCTGGCCTTGTCAAGAGTCTTAGAAAGATGAGTGTTCCACGTAAGTTTTTCATCCAGGGTGATTTCTAGATATTTAACTTTCGTTGAGAACTCTTTGTTTCACCGAAGATAGTGACATTTCTGATTCTCCTCGTCTTCTTCTCTTGGTGAATTTAACAATTGTGCTTTTCTTGGAATTGGCTTTAAGGCCAACTTTGGTACACCATTCAGCAGTTAGGTTTAAAGCCCTCTGGAGGCGATCCGAGATTGTGTCCTCGAACTTACCTCTGATTAGGAGAGCAATGTCGTCTGCATCATTGCTGAGTATAATTAGTAGTCCGTTAACTACGATGGAACTTCTCCCTGAGGGCATCCTTTCGTAGCTATCACACTGAGTTTATTGCTGCCTAATGAGTTTGTTTTGTTTTATCCTCTAGCATATATTTTATCCATTTGCATGTGGTGTCGTCAACTCCCATGCTTTGAATGCCTCTATACTGGTATATCTGGAAGAATTCTGTGTTGTCAAATGCTCCTTTTATATCGAGGAAACAACCAACCACCACCTCTTTATCTCTGAGAGATTTTGCAATCCTTGCGATAAGATTTTGTAGGGCGTATGTGATTGATTTTCCAGGTTGATATGTCTGTCGAGGATTTTTTCCATAGTTTTGAGGAAAAAGGAAGTGAGGTTGATTGGTTTATATGACTTTGGTCGTTCAGACGGTCTGCGTCCTACATTTGGTATATATGTATTTGACAGCAATATCCTTCTACTTTTTTGGTATGTATCCCCACTCGTACGTAACTCTGGATAAGTTAATTAGTACAGGTAGCAGTTTCGGCATGTCCTTTTGTAGTAAAGCTGTGAATATTCCATCCTCACCATGCGCTTCGAAGGGTTTAAAAGAGTTGATTGGCCAAATTATTTTCCCTTCATTGAAAATTTCCTTTGCTCTGCTCCAGTCCTCTCTGAGCGGTCTATTTATCCTTCTCGGCGGAGGGTTTTCTAGGGCTTCTGGAACTATCGTCGAGTTTGGGAAGTGTATTCCCGCTAAGATCTAAAGAGGTAGCCCGTTTTTGACGTATGTGCCATCAGGTTTTTTCATAGACCCGATAGGATTAGTGTGCTGCTTAGAGAGTATTTTATGAATGCTGGCACAATGACAGAAGTTTCTTGGTTGTACATGGTGAGTATTCTTCTGTATATTTCCCATTCACGATTCAAGAGCTTTCTAGTCTCTGTTCTGAGTTTGGCTAGTTTTTTGTTCCACCAGGTGGTAAGTCGACCGGTTTTTCTTTTTCTGGGCAAGCTTGATGGAAGGTCGTTGTGATTGCCATGTTAACATTTTCACAAGCTAGCTCTCTGATGCTTGTGTTACATCTACCCAGGTTATCCGTGAGTTACTGACAGTATATATCCCAGCCTGTCGATTTGGGTTTTTTAAGATATAATTGTACCTAGTTCATGGTGGAATACGATGCGGCGATGGTCCGAAATTGAGGCTTCAGATGAGACACGCCAGTGCTTTATAAATTTTTTTAATAAAATTATTACCTAGAGTGAGAGCTAGGACCTCTGTCCGAATGTTATTTATAAAAGTGGGGTTGCTTCCCTGGTTTAGAATTTGTAAACTCTTTGAATTAATAAGTTCTGGTAGAGACCCACCCCGTTTGTTTATTTTTGAGCTGCTCCAGGCCGTGTGATGTTGCGTCGTAGCCTACAATTAGTTGCAGGTCCACCAGTCGCTTCAGTGGCAAGGAGTCCAAGTTGCTGGAGTCACCAGGCAGGTAAGCTGAACATATAACAGCTTCTGCCTCACCTGCATTGGTATGCAGCTCAACTTTTGCAGCTACCAGGTCCTTGTTGGTGTGTTTTGGGATTGGTTTTGTATTGATATCCTGGATAAAGGCGACGTCTAGGTGATCTATCTTAAATCTATGGCTGATGACTGCCGAGGCGGCCTTAGCATATTGTAGATTAACTGGATGCACCTTAGTCCCATTTTAGTTATTGCTGGGTGGTATTGGCAGAGTTCCCAGTATTTGGAGAAACCTTAGGTCTTAGGATTCCATCTAGTGGTCCAGGCATAGAGATAATGTCTTCTGTTGTTCTGGCATTATAACTATTGTCTACATCCATTGAGCTGTCTGTGTCATTTTTGATGGGGGGATGGCAGTCCATTTGAGGTTTTTGTGCTCCAGATTGTTTTAATGATCTTGCGTCAGGCAGTCCGGGATTGGTGGGCTGTAGTTCTCCGAATGGTAGTGTATTTTTCTACTTGTGTTAATCCTATGATGCTGATTTGTATCTGCAAGAAGTTAAGAAATAGCTTGCACTTGTTCTCCATCAAGTATTTCTTGGACTTTTCGAAAATAGAGAAAGTCACTGTCTCACCTTCGCTCATTTCCTTCGACAGCCTGAGAATACGCCAACCTGTTGTGGAAATATCAGGATTCTGTCAAGGATCCTTGACAGGAAGACTTCTTTGGGAATATTATCATCGTCAGAGAGGAAGGTAATACAGGCGTACAGTTTGGAGATTTCACTTCCCTGAATTGTACGGAGTTTGGCTTCTGCCCATGGCTATATCTTCTTTACCGTTGACATGAACCTGTCTTTTGTCTCTGTGTCGTTGCAAGTGATGGATAGCCAACCGTCAGTTGTTGTCGGCTTTGTCCACCTCGAGCAGTAGGCATTTTTTTACCAGCTGGATTTGTTGCACTGACAGGGATTCTTCGGGATACATTTCATGCATTATAGCAACCATGCATTGGGTTAATACGTCCTTATAGGACAACCCTGATGTCGAAGGTTCTGCTGTTATGTGACTGGCCGAGGGGTCGTTTGAGTTCCTGCTCTTACTAACTTCCTCTTCCTTCCTTCGGGGAGCTATCGGCTGATCGGCATCTTTTGGACGTTCTGTACTTCTTTCCGCATTGATCTTCTGGCATCCTATGGTGTCATGCCGTCCCTAATCCGGGCTCCGATTCGTCTTCTTTGGGGGCAGGTAAAATAGCAGAACTTCTCACTTGTTTCCTCTAGTTTTCTAAGCATTTGCAATTCCTCATCGCTTGGTATTTTGGTGACCTGAGCGCTTTGCGCGTCCATCAATGTGGATGTGATTCTTGGAGATGAGATAGTGTCCTCAGTCTCCGTTTCTGTATATGTTATAGGTGAATGGAGTAGAGCTTCTTCATCTGACTCCGTAATTGTGTTTTTTTTTTAGGTCTTCCATATGTATCCCACGAGTAAAGCGAGAAAGTTTGGTTCGGACCCGAAGAGCTTCTATACGGTCGTATGGCTATTTAGTACCAGAGGGCGCCCGGTATCTAGACCCACCGCTAGTGACTGAGCTATTTTTGGGCCCAGGTTGGTTGTTAGCATGGTTCGGATAATGCTGTAATCCAGCCCCTGATTGGAACCTAGTTTTCGAGACACATTTCGTTCTACCAGAGGAGTTTCGGCCGCTTCCCTGATCTAGCCTCCTATTCCTCTACTTAAGCCGCTCCACCTCAACACAGTGTCCAATCTTCGGAGCGGAATCGAGACATTGTAGCCAATGGGTAAGATTGAAGGCCCCATTTGTTCCCAATGACTTTTTTGCTAGAGAATAGAGCTGCTGTAGCTTTCTTTACTCTTTCTTGAATGTTAGGTTTCCAGGTTAGTTTTGTGTCAAAAATAAGACCCAGATACAATATTTCGCTGTATAGGAGAAGACTAAACTGGTGCCACTGATTGAGGGAGGGTCTATGATTGGAATTATTTCCTGGTAATCGAACAGAATCCACTGGAACACATCGACATTCCAGATGGACGAACTAGGAGTACAAGAAAGGTTGAAGATGGTGTTGTTTTGCAGAATTTATTTGATTTATTTGGTTGATCGATTCTAATTAAATTTATTGATCACATGAGCTAACTAAGATCTGATGGTGGTTCTATGGATATGTAGACAAAACATCGCTCCACATCCTTTCCTTTTTTCCTGAGAGAGGCTACATAAACTTCTCAGAAGAACCGAAATGATACCCTCGCACACCCAAAGGTAAAGACTATCTTTGTCGAATGCTCTTGGAAGGCTAGAGCAGGAAAGGATTGGATAAATCCAAACTTATTTATGTTATGTTTGACTTGTGCTTCATCTGATTCTCTATCTAGCAAACGTCATCCCATCATCTTAGCTCCTTAATCCAAACAACAATACCCGTACACCCCTTCGGTTATGTCATATTAGTCCCCAGGCGCAGGACGTATGAAATATGAATCACAATATTCTCGAGTGCACCTGGTACAATATTTCCATAAAAGCAAACACTATTTACGCTTATCCCAAATTGTAAATTCATATTTGCGTGTTTCCGATTCGAATGTGCTTCGCAGGATTGAATTACCAAGTTCTCCTGATCATTTCCTAGTTATGTAAATGCCCCAGGGATGCGTTCATAATCCACATGCACCAACTTAATCATGATTCCATTCGACGTAATCATGCATTTACTACAAATCCAAACAACAAGGGTACATTTGTCACAGTCGCAAACGTAGAACATACGTTTCCAACTCAGCTCTCGCATACACGAACACTTTCCTTAGCAGGGGTGGAGGGTGTTTTTCACTTCCTTCTTCCGTGTAGACACTAATGATGATTCCCATCGGGAGTAGAAGGATATTCTTTTACGTACGAGTGTATGGCGGCCAAGCCAACCCTTGTGTCAAAGAGATCTCATATTTCCAGAAACCCTAATACACTCGACGAGTGGGTAAACATTACGTGGATGGTGTTTCTTCATCAATTGCATTGGTCATGCGTTATATGCCGTGGGATGATTTGTGTGTCATTGCGGGTAGCACCGAAGGCTATTCCTGGTGCAAGATCCTTGCAGGGATGATCCATCCCTCCTGGTTGATTTAATTCAATCTGATTCAATTAAAACAGCCACCAACGGAGGGTGAATTCGAATAGTCCCGCATTAGAAGGACTATTGCAGGCAACTCCCGATATACGAAAAGGTTCCGATGTTCCTTGGTGCAGTAGCGTGGGTAAATATGGTAAACACCAAGCGATAGAGCACTAGCTAGACAATGGCCAGTTTGAGGTCGTGCTGGAAAAGTTCTCACGCAAAACACGTACGGATGAATCATGAAATGGCAAAGTGGTCTTGAGGATGATGATCCTTTCTGCTGGTTTGGACTCCAATTCAAGTTAGGATTCGCTACCGGTATGGGTGTTGATGCAGATGATGATTTCGCAATTGGGCTTGAATTTTCACCATCGGGTAGGTCATGAGAATTGTGAGGGACTTAATTGAACTCATGATCAATGTGGATATAATCAATAGACGGTTCGATTGTGTGTGTCTTATTAAATTTTGATTGTAGACACGTCTACAGGGGTATGGTGGGTTCGAAAAGCAATAATTTGGTAAGAGAAGGGTGCTAGGGGAAATACTAAACATTGTCATTGTCTATCAGTAAATAAGTGATGAAAATTCGACGCCTTCTTAAAAAAAAATTTGGGGGCGACATTTTTAGTGAAGTCGTCTGCAGACGCTTGCTACTTGCCTACTTATTTAGTGTGATCTTGCCCAATGAAAGAAACCAGTTTTCGACTACTTAGGCTCTTTTGTAAATCAAGACTTGTGTCATCCGCAATGGCTTAATCTTTGATTCTGATGTTCGGTCTTGTGGCCTTTCCGGAGAACCAGCCAATTTTGGTACAATTTATAGAGCTCGTAGTTGTATGTTGCTTTCCATTCACCTTCCTTCGAAATAGAATCCAATATTCAGCTCTACTTGTCTGCTCATCTTCCTGGCAGAACTAGCAGGAATAAAGTTTAGAAGTGCAGTAGCTTTATCTTTCGAGGTGGTGATTTTGAATTCATTGTTTTGACAGACCGAAGACACAACTGTTTTGAACTTTTCAGGCCGCTTCAATTCGGTGGAAACGTGATATGATAAGGATACCGTCTACTCACCCCAACTGTCCCAGAAAAGGTATAAACATATCGGTTTAGCAGCTGCTTGAAGTGCTACTTTATTACATCTAGGTTGCAATGTGCTGCTGCGGTAACTCTTCCACCCTGCCATGAAGCTGAAGGCAGTACAGATTTAACTCAACAGGGCCAGACTCGTCGCCTCAAACCTAACCAACTGGCTCACTGAGGGCGGTGAAAAAATTATCCTTATCCAGTATCCATGCCCTGATTGAAACAGTATCTCCGGAGTAAGGCCATCAAATACAAAATATTCTATGTGGCAAGAAATAAAGGTAGAGCTTGTAGTCTTTCCAGGTTTTTCTTCCCTCACAATTGCGCAGGCTATTTCGCAGTAACACTACTGACCTCAAAGGATGGCAAAAAGACATGGTTCGGTTCAGCTCCCCTCGGGTCGTTGAGCTTCATCGTCATCTACTGGCAGGCCGGAGTGTTTGCTTTGTGAAATGCGTTGAAATATTCCTGTCCGGTGAGAAACTGCTGGACGTACATAGCACCTTTGCCGCTTCCACTCCAATTTCCGCCTTTTTGCTGTACACGTACTTCTTTTCTGCAGCTAGGTGATCAATAGGGGTCACTCGTTACGACTACAAGGAAGGACGGTTCCGACACCGTCAGGTGCGAGGTTATCAAGCGTACAGCTCCGAGTCTCTACACTGCTGCCTGCTGTTTCCTGTGCTTTTCTTGTCGGAGTCGTCGTCTGCCCAGATCTCACGGCCATATAGAAGAATGGCGTGTGCGATTGATATTAGTAGCCTTCGATTGCTGGCCGTTTGCCATCAGTCTGCTTTTTGACAATGCGACCTTCGACGCTCCTTCCGATACGGGCTTTATCTATTGCCAAAAGGTGAGTTACGTATTTATAGTTACTCCCAAGTATTCCACAGCTTTCCTGCTTGTTACAACTTCGTACCCGATTTAGAAGTTAAGGTTGGTCGGGATCCCTTTTGTAGCTAGGCTTAGACTATGTTCATCCAATCTTGAGTTCATCCATCCAATAACCTACCTACCCTACCAGGAAGGCATCTTCAGGCACCTCCATGCGAAGTATGTCAACGTATGAGATGTTCCAGAGATCAAGTTCCAAGATCGATCCCTGTGCTGCTTTGGAGGTTGTTTCCTTTTTTCCAGGGCCTTCCGTGAACCGCTTCCGGTCTTTGAGGTAGTTCTTTAGCATCCGCAAGAGGTAAACTGGAATGTTGTTCAGTATATCACTCCACCTGGTTGAATTGAAAGCATTTCGCACATCCAGAGTTGCTCTGTTTGGGCCTTTACTACTTCTCCTAAGGCTCCAATCATAGACTGGCCCTTTCTGAAGCCATACTGTCTCATGCAGAGGTCAGCTGATCTTTGTTCTCCATCTGTGTGCCGTGGTTTCAGCAGCTTTCCTAGGAATTTCCCTGTACGCTAACCGGAATTCCGGGTCTTTTTTCCTTTTCATTGCACGTCCATCGGTAGTTCGTCCGGTCCGGGGGCTTTTCGGTTTTGAAGGGTTTTCACCACTAGACTCAAACCTTCTTCGCTGAAAGTTTGCATTTCCTGTTGTTGGGTCAGAGTCGTGTCGTGGGGCCTGACAGGGTGAGTTGCGTGTGTACCACGCGCACCATATTTCTTCACTTAGGACAAGGTTGGTCGCACGAGCTCATATAAGACAATCTTATACCCAAGTCTCCAGGGCTCGCTAATGACGTTTCGGCAAAGATTTTGCCACTTCCATTTTTTACTGACGGCCCTCTTGAGCTCGGATCTTTTTGTTCTGAATTCGGATAGAATATCTTCCAAAGGTTCAGCGTATCTTCTCCTTCCTCTGGTGAATATGCGTCTCAGTTGCAGGCATCTTCTCTGAAGAACGTCTATCTCCTCTGCCCGCCAGTATATTGCGGCCCTGTTTCTATTGGAGCTACTTACACGGGGCATCGAAGCATCACATGTAAGCCGTGAGAGTCGCATCGTGACTTGAGCTTTCTGCAGCACCCTCAAGTTGGAGTACAGCACCTTTTCTTTCTTCGATCACAGACATGAGAAACACTTAGTTCAGTTTCGGAGCTCGTGTTGGATTCCAATTTGGAACTCGTTGGTTCCCTCGTAGATCAAAGATTATGTAGTGATGGTCGTTGCCCATGTAGTCTTCGATGCCTCCCCAGTTCGCTATTCGTGGGGATGTCGATTGCGTCACAAAGGTGACGTCCGTAATGTTGCATTGGTATCCAGGTCTCCTGAACGTGGGTGAGTTTTCTGCGTTTACAACATTAAGTTCACGTCTTGCGGCCATCTCGGGTATTTACTTTCCTCGTGAGTCTGTGGTTGGCATCCCCCACTCCTAGGCTCTGGCACTGAAATCTCCGGCGACCAGGATCTCTTCTTCGATTTCAGCCATGAAATCCTCCAAGCCTACCAGTTTTTGCCGGAATTCGTCTTTGCTTCGGTTTGGAGTGAGATAGATGCTTATTATCGTGAGCATTTCATTCAAACAAAGCCTCTTAGTGTGGCTTTTGATGTGGAATTTCCTTGTATCTCGGATCATGATAGCAGCTTGGCCCTTTCTTGTTCGTGTACTGTTCGCTGGGGATGACCACTTCTGCTCGCAGTTCACTTCTGATTTTATTCAGGATTGCTAGCTGTTTGATTCCTGCGAAGATTTCCTTGACGTGTTCTGAACATTGGAAGCTTGTTTTCTTCACCTTTTCAAGTGCTTCTCTCTACGCATGGCATTTACCTAAGCCCGGCAAATGATCCATTGCTGATGTTGGAGTTTTTATATCCGCACATAGGCAGGACTTCGGATGATTTTGGCAGTCGACTTTTTTATGACACCACAGTAGAAGCACACCTCTTACCCCTTCCTATCTGCACCACTACAGGTTGCCTGCAGATGTCTGTTTCCAAGGCATCTAAATTGTCGTGAGATGCATCCAATTTTGATACAAGGGATTTTCAGTTGCTCAAACAATACCGTTGACTAATGCCATCTTCAGCGAGCTTCGGTTCTTTCCTGTGATCACAACCTGCAATTTCAACATCGGATCACTGACATTCTTTCTAATGGCGTCATGAACTTCATCCATTGTAGTTAGTTCGTCCAAGTCCCTAATCTCGAGCGAAGTTTATGGTTCAAGGTAGCGGACCGTCGCTAAATTTAAGTTAGAGATTTCCCAAAAGTCTCCTTGTCCTTTGTCTTCAACCCGAGCTCACGGAGTACATCCCCAGACTTCGTTTGACTGTTTTAACAAAAGTTTTTGTGTCGTCCGGGTTTGCCTTACCATGGATCTCCTTGAGGATATCGGGATACTTTTCCTTCCGTTTAGGCTTCTTAAGAATCACTTCTGGTCGCAATTTCTGATGTCTCTTCTTACTTTTTGTCTTCACCTACGCCCTTCATTTAAGTCAGAGGGTAAGCGCTCGCAGTGGTACACAAATTATATAGGTCTGAATCGGACTGATAAACTTACAATGCATCCTTTAATATCTACGAACGAAGCCTAAAGAAAGCCCAACCACCACAAGGGAATCTCCAAAACTACGCCAAGTTCTACGGAAATGCCTCCACTTTAGATAGTACTTAAGCGCCGGAATGGCAGCTGGGTTGACTCTGAGGAAGAATCCTTGGATCTGCTTCGAACAAGACACCGCAAGGGATGGCACAGTAACTTAACATACCTTCACAACTAAAAAACCCTGTCCAGAATGTCAAAGAGCCGGTGTTGTGCATTTGTGAAAACCTATATGGTTCTCGCTACAATACCCAGTATCGTAGTTTTGATATCGAAAGCAGGCAAAAGGCCTTTTGCTCCCGAAGTATACCAAACCCAACAGGTTATAATCCTTCATATCATCGATCTTCACATCAAGTGCCATCTCAAACACGGAAGACTATCAAGTTGCTAGCGTGCGTAGCAAGAATTACTAAATTAGAAGAAGCGGGATGTGGTAACTATGCCATGAGTATACTCTCTTCTTGGACACGTTGCTGTAGCCTTGGTGATAATTACTACAAAAGGTAGCTGGCCATTTTCACAAGAAAAATTAAGATGTACTCCTTATCATCCCGCCCTAGTTAAGCTCTAGGTGCCATCTACATCCCAGAGTCTTACATCGGGTCTTTACCAGGCTCGTGAGACCAAATCTCACTTATGCATAGTAAGCGGTTTAGTGGCCTACACTGGAAAGACAAACTTACATCACCCTGCCAGAAAAAAGGCACACGAGCTGCCTGCGTAAATACTGGCGTCTCCAAGCTTTGCTCCATTTGCTACTTTTAGGCCTGATCGGCAGACGGTATCAATACAAAATATTTAATTGTAGGACGTGGCAGCATCCAACCAACTTCAATAATAGAAAAGAAAGAATGCAGACTATGTGAATCTTCCTACCATCTTTACAGACGGCCCTAAGGCAGTTGAAGGCGTTATCGCATAGGTTTTCTCTGAGGATCTTTGCATTCACTAAATTCGCCTTTGAAGCCGCTGCTTGACTCAACCTTAATCCAATACCTGGGCCGGATATTGGAATACTCTGAGTAGGAACATTTTCGAAATCACAAAGGATGACACGCGCAGCGAATTAGTATTATTCACAACTACTTCAGCTGGAGCTGCAAGGACGGGGAGGAAACTGAATCTGTGCCGCATTTCTTTTGCAACTGCCCTGCCTTGGCAATTTTTAGACATTTATCAATTCCCAAATTTAAATGATTCCTTTTCAAAGATCACTTGGTTACAAGAGTCGCAGGAGTCGCAGGAGTCGCAGGAGTCGCAGGAGTCGCAGGAGTCGCAGGAGTCGCAGGAATATCGCCCTTCTGGTATCATAATCAGTCCATCCGATTTAAATGCATCTCAACGAGGATCGTTCTAACCTTAATTAATCAAACATGTTGGTGAAAAGTTTTGGTTTACTGTTTCATAGAGTCTGTGATCCTTGTTTGCAGCTCTTAGCCAGCGATTTGATTTTTATAGAAATTGAGGATATTATCGAGCTCATAAGCCTCTTGAACTTTCTGGAATAAGAATGGTTCTTCGGAAACATTTTTTGATGAAAGTTCTGACTCAGTATTATTCTCTTACTACTCTCGAGTTGGCTTGCAGCTTCTTGCAATTTCTGTAACCTTTGTATGATAGGTGGACGCACATGTACCATCATAAAGGCTGCTTTTCTGGTCATTGCATTAGTCCACGGCGGTCTGGAATAGTTCCTGGATAGTATGTACACTTTATTCACTGGTTATTGGCGTCTTACCTTGATAGTAATCTCTGTAGACTCTGGTATGTCACAAGCGACATAGCCTTCAACGTTGTATCTCCCTTTTTAGGTGGGTTGTACAGTGTCCTCGTTGGATTTCCAAGATATGAATTTAATTTTCGAGAGATAGCATTCACAATTGCTTTTTGCGCCTCCAAAGCTTTATTCATCCTGACCTTCGTCCGTAGTCACCCTAGTAGGTATTCCCTTGCACTTCTTTGAGAGCAAATTGAATATAACTACAACCTGAAGCCTATGTATTTACTGCTGTGGGTCCTTTACGCCTTTTGACTTTGTGAACGGTACCTCTAAAGTCTCAAATTTTGTTTGCAGTGATGGTTACGTGATGTGATAGTAGCGATTCACTAAGGTTATGTTCGAGGAAGGCAACTGTCATCCAGATTATTAGTGCCACTGTTATGATGCTAACATAGATGTTCCTACAATGCCACCCTTTCTTCTCTAGATACGAGTAAACTACATTTTGTCTTCTAGTTATATTATTTCAATTCATCAGATCCGCAAGCAATGCCTTAATGTCCTTCATTTGCTTTCGATAAAGTCTGCACTGCAGACTAATGTCGATAAGTTCTAAACACTATTTCGTTACCTGCATAACCTTCGTCGACATCAAGCAGAATTCCTTTACAATGTTGCACATCAGACTCCTCACTTTCGAAGAGCCTTCTTCCCCTGTCTCTAACAAATGACTGTTGACCACGTCTGAAATTTTCAACATCTTCATTGAATTTCTGCTCACCGCCTGTTTGTCTGATTGTGTAACAACCTGGGAAACCTTGAATCGTTCAATCACCGCCTTAAGCGTTCCTCTTGCAATAGCAACAGCTAAAGCAACAACTCATCTCAATCTAGTCAGACACACTCATAATTACACCATCAAATATGATAATCAACTATCAAATCGCAACTACCACTTCAAGGCGGTACAAAGCTTTGATACTCCGAAACACTTCTGGGACTTAACCAGACCGCCCGTCAACCTTCAAAGCTCTACAATTCTGATCTGACCACGTGCTAACTCCCAAAGACAATGCCTCATAAATTAATAGACGAAATTTTGCCAGAACGATACGGGACTTGGCGTATTTGTTAGCTGCCTGATCTCCAGGTCCATTTGCCGTATTCTACTCCTCGATTTTGATTTGATTCCAAGATATCAGCACCCCAATGTTGTGAATTGTTAAGTTTTGCCTGGCTGTAGCGCCACAACTTTGGGTTTACGTATCTGGCGATCGGTCAGATATAGTTGAACCGTGTGGCATACTCGTAAGACATGCAGATCTTGAATGAAATCGAATTTGGATTTTGGGTTAAGTGCATTGTGGCTGACAGAAGCCCTCAGGATAAATGGCGCTGCAGTCGGTTACTGTTACCGTTACGGTTTACGCTCTATTCCACTACAGTGTAGTTAGTTTCCCCGTCGATTGTGGCGACGTGGATTACGATTCTTGGTGCCTCGTGTGATTTAATCTTTTGGAAAATCTCTCAAAAATTGTAATTGCATTCGTTCGATTGCATTATGCTAGATTTATTGCCATTGAATTGGCCAATCATTCTGGGTTCGTGGTGATTGTTTGCTTGAATCAGGTAAACAAGCACCACCACCAAAGGGGGTGACTATTTTGGGGGCATGCTAATGAGAAAAACTCCTTAGGTGATGACTGTGGCGATGGTGGTTATTGTAATGGAGGGATCCTGCGAGTTGAAAGACGAAAAAAGAATGGAGGAGAGCCAGCAAGTAAAACTAAATTACCTCAGTTTTGAGCGTGGTATTTTAAACAGGGTCTGCTATTTGGTGGATTGAACTTTGATAGCAACATCTTCTTCATCTTGATCTTTTTTATTTTTGTTTCGAGTCCCTAATGCTCTACAGGTGTCGCAAACTAAGCATGGAAAAGGTGGCTGATCAAGGTGGTACTGTAGAAAGATCCACCCGAAAGACCGCGATGGTTAAACGACCTCCTGTAGATCGCTCATTTCATGGGGGAAAGCAGATAACCAGCGACCACTCTAAACAGGACACTTACTCGTATTTTTTAGTTGAGAAAAGCCTGGAATTTTTTATAGATTCAGGTTAAAATAGTATAAGAAGTTAATTTGTATTTTGAAAAGTAAATTTTACAAAGACTTTTGCAAACTATATCCAAATACCTAGTGAAGCCAGCAGGCTAGTCGAAGTTCTCAAAAGAGACAACTCAGTCAGACTGGGAAGTGTAGGCGCCATCAAGTCTTCTAAGTAGAAAGCGGGGACTTTCGATGTAATGTCTGAGACCACGGTCCTACTTAATCTCATAAGAACTGCTTCACAACCAGCTATTATCACCGCGGATCCAAGTGAGCTGAGTAACACATCACTCCGTCGATGATGTCAAAAGATATAGGCGGACTGCTGCCAGTTCTGAAGAAGATCTATACTGTTAGCCTGCGACTGATGCAGCTCATGAATTCATGTTCTGTCCGAGATGGATAACATGTCTACCAAGCCTGAAGATCTTGCAAGACTGGGCTTCAAAATCAGGTGGATAGAATTGAAGTCGCACACGTTACTAAGAGCGTTCTCATAGACATTCATGGTGCTTTTGACAAGATAGAAAACCCAAATTGGCAAGTGTGATTTTCTGGGATCCGGGGCAACTCAGGGAAATGGGAGATGTTCTGATGCGTCTTCATACCCATGGACTCGACACTGAAAAGTGGAAAATCAGAGAAAGGATCTACTCTTGTTATGGGCTTAGACAAAGCTTCTGTCGAGACCATTAAATCTACGTAGGAATGACTCACGTCCCTTGGAAGGGTTAGTTTCCACTTTGTTTGCAAATGGAAGCTGTTCACAACTTGAACGGTTGAACACCAAGTGTTGTGAAATGGCATGTCCAGCTAGTAAGTAATCCTATAGATCGCCCGTTCCTTGGTGGAACTCAGATCTTAATCGCCTTCGTAAAGAAACCAGAAAACTTCTAAACAGGTCACTTCAGTCTAATTTTGTGGAAGACTAGGATCTTTACAGATAGAGACAAAAAGATTATAAGAAACTTATCCGGATTTCGAAGAGCGAAGAGGGTAAAGACTTTTGCGAAAACATCTTAACTATTAGTGAAATCAGTAGGCTGGTCAATGTCTTCAAAAGGGGAAGATCAACCAGGCTGGAATCACTCAGAAAATGTGATGGCACCTATAATGTGGTAAAAGTAGAGACTCTCCGTCTCATGCTTGAAGTTCACTTTCCATGCACCCTGATCAGAACCAGCTCGCAACCAGTTCCTATTAACAAAGCTGCTTGTGAGCTGAATAACACCACTCCCCGTAGCTGGTATATCTCTTTGGTTGTGGTGACGGATGAGGCCTTAAACGTGCTGTTACTGCCTTTGATGGCTTCAAGTGATGTTACAAAAAGAAGAAAAGAATCTTCATTAATAGTCTGGCGTTGGCATACATACCGAAATCCTGGCAAACAGTGGTAGTAGCCTTTATGTCGAAAATCGGAAAACAGGACTACACGCCCGCCGAGAGCTTCAGATCTATAAGTCTGACTTCCATCATGTTGAGAGCATAGAGAGAATGGTCGAAGTCCATCCATCCACAAAACTGCCTTACGAATGCATCCTCTGTTTGTGATGAAACACGTTTACCAACATGGAAGATCTTGCAAGTTTGCGTTTCAAAATCTAGTAGGCAGGCGCACTCGACAAGAAGGAATACGTCCTGGGCATTTTCATCGACATTGAAAGTGCTTTCGACAACGAAACTTTTGACGGCATATGTAATTCGGCCAGTCAATACAGCGTAGGCGAATCACTACTTTTATGGGTAGGAGCAATGCTAGCAAATAGGACCGAATAGGATACTGATTGCACCCAATATGGTGTTGCCCGCGAGCCGACATTCTGTCTCCACTGTTATCGTGTATATTGGTTGACTCACAGATGGTGTAGCTGTACTGTCTATTGGATCATGCTTAACGATTGTCTGCTCTAAAACCGCAGGCACAAGGATTAGGCTTTTAGTCAATCTTCTCTAAACTGAGATTGTTCTCTTTACGAGTGGGTGCAAGATGACTGATCTCATTCATCAAGTGCTTGAAGGCATCACCATTAATTTTTCAGTTTCATCCTGGATAGACATACTTCTTTCGATTTAACATGCCAAGACGAAACCTTCAAGCGGTTGTTGGCCTTTTGGCAGTTTTAAAGAATTTGTGTTCGAGAAGCGTCCTTTGGGTCTACATGGCTGTGATAAAATTAAATATATCCTGTGCGTCGGTGGCGTAGTGGAACAAACTGGTACAATTCTAGACAGACTGTATCTCCCTCTCCTTAATATCCATATCGTCGATTTCACTTTCAATGACATTTTTCTAAACATTTGAATTGCATACGGCGCTATTGGTAACAACTACTAACTCAGCAGAGAAAAAGATGGTCAAGGTTCAAAAAAAAGCCTTCGCAGTCTCCCAGCTCTGGGATATCGAAGAGTGCAGTATTACTCCTTACAAGAAGCGAAACTTTTATAAAAAAGCTAAAAGCCTGGCTTAGGCCCGTCGGACCACTGAGGGTAATCTTGTCACCGACCCACAGGAAATTGTGGATGTGTTTCACCAGGATTTCCAACAGCTGCTTGATGGCCATCATCATCAGAGAGTGATGGTAGAAAGAAAACTCAACTCCAGTCGATGAAGTAGTTCTCCCACCCAGCCTAGACGAAAGCGGCAGAGCCATTAAAAAGCAATAAGGGCGTGGACTCGGACGTATTGCCGTTAGAGCTCTTCAAAGCTGGTGCTGATGTTTTGATAGGCATGTGCCAGATTATCTGAAAAGGACGCGAAGACGAAAGCATGCTCGACCACTGGAGTATCAGTTCTATCTGTCCCATGTACAAGAAGGGCGATCCTATGCCCTATAGCAACTATCGATGTATATCCCTACTTAACGTCGCCTATATGATCCTAACCAGTGTACTGAGCGAAGTTCTGAAACCGTACTGCACCGGATAAATTGGCCAATACGAGTGCGTCTTCAGGCCCGACAAATCGCCATCAGACCAAATTTTCACATTAAGACAGATCCTGAAAAAAACCAACGAGTTCCAAGTCGACACACACCATTTCTTCATCGACTTCAAAGCCGCATTTAACAGCATCCATCACACTAAACTATATAATATTGTACGATGGCTGAATTCAGCATTGCAAAACCCGCGATGGGCCGTGCAGTGTGGAAGAAGAACCTTCAGATTATTCCAAACCTGCTTTGGATTTCGGCAAGGACATGTCGCGTGACTTCTCCAATTTAGACGGGCAAAAGTCAACACGGAAGGTACAATTTTCTCCAAGTCCGTCCAGCTTTTGCGATAAGCGGATGATATTGATATAATCGCACCTTCCCAACGTACGGCAATTGAAGCCTTTATGGCAATTGAAGAAGAGTGTAAACGAGTTGGTCGTAAAATGAATGAGGAAAAAACGAAATATACTCGTATGCTGTCGACTAAAAACCGTTCCGGCGCATATCACCTAGAATAAAATGTCACTATCGACAGCTACAATTTTTAAGTAGTCAGGGAGTTCACTTACCTCGTGGCAATCGACATCATGGTGTAGATTCGACAAAGGGTAACCCAAAGCAACCGCTGCTATATCGGTCTGTCGAAACAACTTGGATTAAAACTCCTGACGCAAAGAGTCAAAATAATATTAATCTTGTTAGTTCTGCCTTACGGAGTTGAAAGTTGGACGATAAGTAAGACACTGGAACAAGTTTTAGGCTCTTTTGAAAGAAGAATCCTTCGTCGAATATTTGGTCGTATCTGTGAAGAGGGCGTATTGAGAAGAAGCCACAACCACGAACTCTATAAGATGTGGACATACTACGGAAGCCAAAAATCTGTCGCCTTTATTGGCTCAGCCACATCGATCGAATGGACGATAATGCTCCAGCTAAGAGTTTCATGGAAACCAAGCCACCAGGTTCGAAAAGAAAAGGAAGACCAAACCTCCGGTTTAAAGATCAGGGTATCGTGGATATAAGGCACCTTGGTCTTTCCAACTGGAAGCAGCACGCCCGAGACCGTAATGGATGGAAGGCAGGCTACCAGCCTGATAAGCAAGTAAGTCCTTCCGGATCGGCAAAAGCTGAGTTTATTAAAAAGATGCAGTGGGATTCTGTTTTTTTATAATTTTATGCAAAAAAATTCAGTTACTAGCTTTTATAAAATCTTGAAGAGTGCAACCAAGTACAATTCTTGAATATGCGAAGATGTGGTCGTGCCTATGGAAACCATAGATACACCGCACAACAATACTGAAAGCTACTTGTTCATTTCTTTGAGAAAATAAATGGCGTTGGTTATACAGTAAGTGGTAAGAAAAAAAAGAATTAGGGTAGTTACGAGCTTTCGCCGAGTTTGTGTGGGTGTAAAACTAACAGTTGACCATAGTTTATGAAGGCATCCGTAAATATAGCCAATAATTACGTTAGTAGGTGTATGGCCCGACTGATCGCAGTTTATTTAATAGCCAAGGCCACAGATTGCAATTTAGCATTGCAAAACCATACCATATATCTGTCAGAAGATTGAGATCTAATAATCTGTTGGATTTAAGTATTCACCATTTAATACTGACCGCCTATGAGTTCGATTCAGATCCTCATTCAGCCGGAAGATTAGTTCTTTCAAAACCTTTTTTGATCGGGCCAGATGAAGTTGAACATCATCGGCATGGAGCTGCACTGAAGAAATCTCGCAAACAGATTGTAGGTCATTTACAAATAGGCAGAACAAAATCGGCCCTAAATCTGACCCCTGAGGTACCCCTTGTAGAATAGGTTTAACAACTGAAGACTCTTCTCCAGACTCGACTTGTTGCAGAGAGAAAACTGCGAATCAGTCTTACAGCTCTGTCACTGAAGTCAAACAAATTTTTCAGCTGTCAGCACAGTACTTTATGATTGACCTTATCAAATGCCTTTGAGAAATCAAGCAGACCTAGAGACATCACTAAGCCCTTGTAGAAATCTTGTCTAATCTCTGCGACTTGCTTGGGTTAAGCAGCAGCTGATATGACATGTGTTTTAACGCGGATGTGAAACTATTATACATATACATACCACCTTGCGCAAAAAGTTCTCGGAAAAGCCGACGTATGACATTCTCGTTTGACCGATTTTTTTTTCTCGGCGTTAAAAGCAGAGTGTGGACGTTGCAAAGACATGCTTTTCGAGACTAAGTTTTGGGTATGACACACAAACAATATATCAGGCAAATGAATGGCGTTCTCCGAAGGGCCAAGACCAAATAAAACCTCGCCTTCAGTCAAAAAGGAGGAGATGATCACTGTTTAAAATGGTGTTGCGCATCATGAATTTCTTCTTGAAGGTGAGACTGTCAGTAAGGTGTTTGACTTGGGCGTTATGAAATCTTTCCATGCAGGTTCAGTGGTGGATTTTCAATCACGATGTATTTTCAACGCGTGCGTTTCTTGCCAAAAATAACACAACTACGAGTACCTTCCAAAAGCCACCAAATTCACCTGATCTGGCAACATTTGATTTTTTTCCTGTACGGCGGACTCAAAACATCGCTTCAGGGAACGCGTTTTAACAACCGAACAACCGTGTAGCCGGCGTTAATACATAGGGGGCAGTGTTTAAAAATTCTCAAAGATCGTTTATATTTTAGTTAAAATGAAAAAGGGGGGAGCTGCCTTGGTTGCCTTGTGGGACACCAGAAGTGGCTAAAAACGGTGTTGAGAAGGCAGGTCTAAAACGAACGCTATAATAATGGCTCTCCAGATAAGAAGATATCCATTTTAACAATATCGGTTCGAAACAGAGGGAAGACAATTTGAAAAGAATTTATGGATGAGATGTTTTATCGAAGGCCTTAGCAAAATCTGCAGCAATAATATCGACCTAGTTGCCATTTTCTAGGGCTGAAAGCGCAAAGGATACTAAATTTATAGCAGTTGATCTACTTTTCAGAAATCCATGCTGACTGGGTGACATAAGTGACTTGCAGTGAGAGCTTAGAACTTCATACAAAACTTTCGAACATCTTAGGTATGTGAGAAAGGTTAGCAATGGGACGGTAGTTGGTTCTTTGATCCCTTTTTGTGGACTGGGGTGATGTAAGAGGTTTTCCAAACTTGAGAAAATTTGCCTTGTGTGAGGGGCAGATGAAATAGATGGAAAAGTGGGTGCGAAAGTTTGGAGGACCACTTTCTGAGAAGTATTGCTGGTGGCCTATCGGTGTCAAGTAAAAATTCATCATTGAGATTTTGTAACTTTTCTTCGATAAGGGTGGGATGAAAAGATTGAGAGAGAGAGGGGCCAGTGGAGTGGGTCGGCCGTAGATATATTATCGAACGGATAACCGTCTGATTTTCTTTTGTAGTTGACGAATTGAGAAAATGGCTTAGGATCGTTGATAAGGTTGGTCTGCGCTTTGTCGAAAAAACGCTGATAGAGACAGTTATAGGATTGGGTGAATTGCAGGTAGGTTCCAAGATAGTTAGGGTCACTTGGTCATTTGTGGAAACAATCCGGCCTCGACGAACCCTACGCATAACTATGTTGTCAGATGATTTACCTGCCGTCTTGCTACGAGTATTCCGTTTGTTCACGTTAGAACGTAGATACATTTCCACACGTTTTCTCAGAATGTCCATCGAATTGCAAAGGTGTTGTTGTGCTGGTAGATAATGAAATCCTCTTGACATTGCATTTGGAAAAGCTCTAGGATAGAAATTGCTCCGAAAGTGTCGATATTAGTTTGAAAATTGAAGGTAAGCGCATTTACTCGTATTGCTTTTAACATGCCCGCTAAGCAGAAAGATCATTATACCACTGAAGAAGTGCGTTGCAGTCGACAATATCGATTTAAATGCTTAAACTTGTATTTACCATTTTAAAAATAAATTCGAAAAGCTTTTTTAAGGTGCTATACATACATATACCATGCTAGATGTAAGCCGGTATCTGCTCTTTCCAGTTCTTGTAACGAATCATCATCTGTCGCGACATGTTGCTATGTAAGACCATTGCTTATGTTGCGCTTAAAATATTGTTATAAAGTGAATGCGATGAAGAAACGAATAAAATCTCCATTTCATCCTGTCAAGTAAATTCGTGTAGTGCACCGGTCGATCCATTGTCTAAGATTAGATATAAATTCGTTTCAAAGGGAACGTTGTACGAGTAGTATCTTGAAATCCACGAGCACTTGCATTACATACAAAAACCCCTGTACTTACCCCTGGTGTTTTGAAATGCAGATCGAAAACTGAAAATTGTAGCTTCACATTCCCCCAATTTTATCATTTTCATTTCTCATTTCCCCTGAACGTGCCGTATTCGTTGTGTAGAACAAGATTCTCCGGATTATGGAAAATCGTTGAACATAATTACACAACGTGGCCGTGCGTCGTCTTCATCGTTTAACTAAAGAATTTTGAAATTTTCAAAGCGACGAGGGTGACACAGTACGAGTATATGGTCGATGTTGTTTTTGAATACCTTGAATCCCAAAACCCAGGTGGATAGATGGTGTTGTTCTCCTCCAGCCCCGCATACCAATGCAAGATGGGAAGGAAAGTGTAGATAAATAAATACTCGTACTCGTACCGAAAACGTCTTGTAACTCATAAGAGGCGATCATTATTGGAACTTTGAGTACACTACGAAACTATTCATGGTTTTCTCTGATTCGGTATGAGGGACTTACCCCTTAGCAAGGGGAATCAACACCCATAAAATGATCTAGACATAATTCCAGGTGTTCTTTGACGATCAGGGAAGAGAGAGAAAAAAAAAAAAAAAAAAAACAGAAACAGGAAAGGTGCACAGTGATGAGATTGATATCCGAATCCGAATTCCTATTCGAATCCAAAGAGCGAATAATCGGCAACAATTGTTTGGATACTTTGTGAGGGGTGTCAAATCAAACTCTCTGCTGCTATACTGTATTCTTTCGTTTGTTGTAGATAGGCCACCGTGCGCCGGGACAAGAATAAGTTTGTTTTTCTTGTTCTTGTCTTTCCGGCCGTTGCTGAATCTACGAGTAAATTTCACCATCAACTCAATTGATATGATAAACGACTTTAATCAGATTGTGGGAGCAGATGTGCAGATGTCAAGGGTTTTTTTTTTTGGCATGCGCTGCGAGCCTATGAACACACATATCCACAGAACGTGCGCTGTGTATTGTATGGTGTTGGCGCCAAAATTTCTATGCCATTATTGTTCATTTTATGGAATTCCACGTGCTATACTTTTGTAGACAGGAAAAGTATCTTTTTTTCTACAAAAACAAAAAAAAAAAAAAAAACCATCAACCTACAAAATATAATCAATTCCAGATGAAATTGTAGACTGACACTTTGTGAAGCGAACTTGACACCTGGGACAAAGATAGACTCGTGCTTGTTCTGACAATACGTACATACCTAGTCGTGGAGCTGTGTTCAATTATCAGGCGCAATTAGTTTGGATGCATTTGTTTTCGTTATTTTTGGAAGAAGACGATGGCAGCATTTTTTATTGTTCACCGCTGTACAACCTGACATGCATAAAGCACCATAAATTGGGGTGCTTTTTCGCCCCCCATTCGTTCTCCGAAAATATAATTGAATGGATGTGAGTGTAATTTTTAATCCTAGGTGACACCTTTGCCACGGAACGAGATTATTGCCTAAATATTCTTTTTATGTGTGGGAACCACCATCGAGAGACTAAATTTAATCTGTCGACATTGATTCCATGGGAATTTCGTCATCCCAGCTGGTTTACATATTACAAGCTACAAGATATTAAATTTATATAATTACTGACGAAGGGCCGCTTACAGGCCTTTATGATATTTGGAACAATCTAGACCACAAACGATTGGGTACCTTAATATGAAAATATAAAAATCAGCTCTAATGAAAAAAATCTTTCACAGTACGTTGTTGGAGTATATAGACCACCAGGTTTTACTAAAAAAGAATTCATCGATGAAATTGGAAATAATTTAGGACCAATAGGAAGAAATGAACAAATTACCTATAGTGATAGGGGATATAATATTCATGATTCAAACTCAAATTATACAAAAGGTTATCTGGAAATGTTAGCATCATTGAAACTGATAAATACTGTTACTGAATTTACGAGGATAAATTCTAAGAACCGCACGAAATCAGCAATTGATTACATTCTTATAAACAGCGTAGACAGACAAATTAAGTCTGCTGTCATCCAAAGTCGTATCACCGATCACCATCTAACTCTGTACCATACAAACTTTTTAACAACATCAGATAACCCTATGGTGAAAATAATACAAAGATTAAAATACCTTTTGAGGATTTTAATGCTTTTCTCTTGGCTCCTTCGAAGTTCTTGGTTGACGTGTTTGATCAGCCAAAAAACAAAGAACTCCTTCTTTCTCTCTTGCACGAAAATCGTGATGGCTGCCCTAATACAATATGGCCGTGCCAATACAATATGGTCGTGCCTACTTGGGTTCTCTACTCGACAATAGACGGCGCTCTCATAATATAAAATTTAATTTCAATTTAATTATACATTACAATAGCAAGTACAATACTTCGTACATATGTAACACAAGAGTAAACGAGCTCATTTTCGAAGAAAACTGAAAAAAAATCGTTAACGAAGAAGGTGCTGAGACACTATATAAAAAATTTGTCTGCAACCTAGATGACATCTGTAAAAAATCAACTTACACAAAAACAAAACAGAACAAAAGAAAAAATAGCCCCTGGACAACCCCATTCATCATCGCCGAATATAAGAAAGGACATAAACTCTACAGAAGGTCGAAAAATACAATAATAGACGTAACAAAAGTTTCGAAACGGAATATAAAATTTCCTGAACAAAACCAATAAAATGTATTAGCTCAAAAATCAAAATATTATAAGAACAAGTTCACCCAAGTTAAGGCCGTTCTTTGAAAAGCATGAAATACTACCTTGATCAAAAAGTTCCCGGGGGACACCACCGTGTGGCTCTTCCATTGTTCCGATTTGAGTTCTGTTTTTTTTTTTGTTAAGATGATAAAGTGGTCGTGAGTCAATCGAAGATGATGAACGCAGTGGCAGACCATCGACATCGAAAGCCGACGAAAACATTGATGAAATAAAAGAAATGTTGGTCAATAACCACAAATTAACCATCAGAGAGATAGCGGAGGACTTGAACATTTCCTACGGATCCGTCCAAGACATTTTGGTTAAAGATTTGGGTGTCCGTCGTGTAGCAACAAAATTGGTGCCAAAAGACCTTAATTTCATGCAATAAAGAGACCGTGTTGACGTCGCAAAAGAGATGATTTGCGAGGCTGAATCCGATCCCACATTCATCAAAAGGATCATTACTGGAGCAAGACGTGGGTTTATGAGTACGACACGCAATCCAGACATCAGGCAAGCGTTCACCAAATGAGCCGAAACCAAAAAAACCACGTCGTTTTCAGTCAAAAAGGAAGGCAATGCTCACGGTTTTCATGGATTACAACGGTGTACGAGTAGTGCATCATGAATTTTTGCCAGAAGGCCAGACAGTAAACAAACAGTATTATTTGGGCGTTATGAGACGTTTGCGTGAAACAATTCGCCGAAATTACATTTCATAATTCCTACTATTTTTTCAAATAAATCGCAGATAATTGGTGTGACCTAGGTTTATTTAACATGATTGCATAAGAAAACATTCTTTTTACTGAACCAGAGGACGGCATTGGTGTGGTGTATTTAATAAAAATTTTTCCTATAACCGGATAACTTTGTAGAAGCTCTTTTTCTTGGCTTTCCTCGGCAAAAAAAAATTTGAAATACTGATATCCGCTCTCTTTTTAGCATCAACTGGTTCCGTTTCGCTGCCAGAGTCGGAACTAAAATAAAAAAAACTCGTTTTCCTGGTGGCGAGTATTATTGGCTGTATTGCTGGCAGTCAAAGTCTCTGGGATCTCTGATATTTCCTTCCGTACGGCTGATTTAAAAAGGTTTAAATATTTCCTTTGATCAACGGCAGTTAGACATACTAGCCACTTTTTCTTAAATCTTGGGTAGCACAGAGCTGCAACAGCCGCATGTTTACTAGTTTCACTTAATAAATTGTAAAACTCTTCAAATCTTTCCTCTACGCTTTGCAAGTATTTTACAGCAAGTGGTTCACAGAATTTTAGATTTGGAGTTCTAGCGATCTTCTTTAATTTTTTCTTTAATGCATACAGACAGGGTAGCAATATTCCTTAAAATGAGTCATTGGCCGGCAAAATGTCCAAAGCGGTTGCAACTGGAGCAGCGCATTGATAGTATTCCTCAATATATTGAAATTCAGAGTCTCGTAATGGATTTCTGCTCGCTGCAGCACTCCACAAATCATTACATTTTTCCATTACTGCGGATTGCATTTTTCCAAGTGAATGCTTTCACGAAATTGGACTCATTGCAAGTAACAGAGCATACTATTTTTGTGGGGTCAATGCCAAAATCTGAAAATATGGTATTTCCAGAAGCAAATCTTTTATGCGGTCAAGGGTGTGTGCTCCGATAAACCGGCGGCAAGCTAAAGCTGCGGAACACCTCTTATAGTTATGATGAATCCAGTGAACTGTAACACCTAAAAAACTTCTTGTTTTCCCCGTCCATACTATATATCAGCGGTGGTGCACAAATATTCATCTGCAGATAGATTTTCTTTTATCTCACAAATCTGATCGAATGACTGTTTAGCTATTTTTTTTCTGAGAGACCGTCGCCGGGTAACTTGATTGCACTATTTGCTACATTTAAATCCTCCATTATCTTAATGAATTACGGGTCTTCCACGGATAGAAAGGCAATCATTGAGTTAACAAAAAAACTAAGCTGCGATCAAAATTTTCTTGAGTTACAGGTCGCCTTAAGGTCCGAACTGTTTTATTTTGGTTCTTCGGTTGATTTTTGTCTTTTATATGTTTTTTACATTCCTGTACTGTGTTAGCGAAATGTTTCCGTTTTAAATGTTCCAAAAAGTTAGATGTCGCTTTGCCATTGCACTTAACTTCTTTACTTTGCTGGTCCGAACACTTCATACAAACTGGTACTGTGTTCTTGTCTGTGCATTTGTCTAGCAGAAGCTTGCAATAAGTACCATCAAATAAAGCAGAAGAAGAAAGATCCGATTCGGATGGCAATACCAATTCCTAAAACTGTTTGACGACACCGAGGGCTCATCTGCCAGACCACTACTATTCTTGTAAACTGTAAACTCTTTTAAACTGTCCTGAACTTGAAAGGTGCATCCTTTTATATTCGTTGTCTTTGGGTCAGGGTTTTCCCATATTGTCCGTCTGGCTATTTACTGTTTATTTTTTCTATTGCGGTCTGCCATTTTTAATGGTTTTCTTGGAAATAGTGTTGTCCTCGTTATAATTATGAATTTCCATTGTTTTATTGCAGTATGCGGTATGTTTGATGTTAACTATCGTAACAAGAGCGTGATAAGCATTGGCCAGCCAGATAGTTTTAAAACGTTGCTGACTCCTGTGCACGAGCAACGGACCGCCAGCTTCTCTCTCTTTCTCACCTTCTGACTAAAAAATCGGCATTATGTGCGGGCGGGGATAAGCTTCATATTGAATTCGCACATGGGCGGACTCAGAAATGAGTCTGGGGGGGGGGGGGGGGGGGGGGCGATCCACTCTCTTCACATACTAAATATCAACATAATTAATCCATCTGTGAATCCTTTTTTTAATTCTCCATAGCTAAGGGGATATGATCGCGCCTATCACCAGCCCCCTGCTATCCGCCACTGATAACGTAACCGGCCGATAGTTTACTTTTAAAGCAATCGTGTAGCAAACCAAACTCTATTATAGGCCGGCTCAGAATCGATGCAATGTGCGCGCTTTCATACATATTCAAACTGAGCTTAATTAGAGAGAGATTAATCTGGACACCGGTAATAGTTAAGCAAATAATCAAATTAACGATTAATTTGATTATGATTGATTAATATTAATAATTTTTTTTTTTATTAAATTTTCAATCGTTAATCAGATTAGCTTTGGACCAACACTAACCTGTAGCTATTTGGATTGCTGGGGTGTTTTCCTGATTTTAGCAATGCAATTACTTTTGCTTTTTTCCACTTTAAGGGAAAATAATTTAACTTGAAAAAAGCATTGTAAATAAACTGGAGGAACTTTATTCAACTTAAGGGAAGGTTTTTAATAGTTATGTTATTTATGTCATCGAAACCAGGCGATTTCTAAGGTGACAAGCTCATCAGGCGGAAATAACGTACTTATTACGTTAACCCATTTTAGGCCATTGTTCGAGTTCTCGAACAGTAAATTTTGCCTCATCACAGTTATGATAAAACTTAAGATGCAATATTATAGTTCGTTTTGTTGGCATTCAGGAAAAAATAATTGCGATTGTCACTCTTCCTTAATTTGAGCTCCTGGTGGTACTTAAAAAACACCTTATATTTATACCTTTTTTTTTCTAATTAGAAATTTAGTAAGATCTACAAATAAATTAAATATAAATATCGGTAGAAACTATTCACGATGTTCAAAAATAGTTAATTATGAACTAAAATCTTGAATTAAGATTCTTTAGGATGTTTGAAAAGAAAAGCGAACACTCAAAACTATTTTAAATTTAAGCGCTAGCAAAGTTTTCGCGACATGTAGATTACGGTAAATTTTAGTGTGTGCAATTTTTAGATTTTGCCTTATTTTTTCATTCTCTTGTGAAACCCTGCACTGTATGCGGAAGCATCAAAAATTTTGAATTCTCGTGATCATTTGCAGAAAAATTCGATTGTAAGTATAACAAAATATGTACTCGTAGTTTTGTTTTTGAAGTGTTGTGATAGCTTCTGTGCCTTAATTCTTATGTTTAAGTCGGAAATGGATATTTGCTGGGATGAATCCAACCCCGGCGGTAGCACTGTTTTCGAAAGCCGAAAGAATTATTGAACAGCGATGATGAAGTTGAAACTGTTGCCGCTATTTCACCAGAGGCGTTTGATGGAATCACCGATGAAGAAAATATTGACGATGAAATTTTTAATAACGAGAAATCGAAGTAGAAATGCGTAAAGATCGCAAGAAATCGTCTAAACTCATTGATGATACTTTTTTTTTGTTTTTGCACTCTCAAGGGGTTTTTGTACCTTTAAAATGTTCATACACAGCGCGGGCGATGGAATTTTAGGGAGGAAGAAAAGACAGGTACCGATGTACATTGTTTTCGAATGTTTGTAAGTTATAACGACCAGGAAATACAGAGATGGGCAGGACATTCTATAAGCGAGTTGCACGGCTTAGGAATGAATCACGATATTTTAGAGTATTTGCGAAAATTGACTTGAGGGTATACTCGTACTGATGAGCATTCATAGCAAGACGGGTGTTACGGTTGAAAGTTTGAATGGGCGGAATGCTACTGGCGATTTCAATGGCGCAGTGGTGATGGAAATAACGATAAAACAAAGCGAGACAGCAGACATTAAGTCGGTATTCGAGGGTGTCAATTGATTAACTGATATTAGTATCACTAATGAGTTTTATCGCACGGCTTGGAATCCTATTTAGCAGGTGCAGAGATGTTTTCGGAGCACCTGATTAGATGTGGGCATTGTACTCCAATTTTGGGCGGATGAATGCCTTATATATTGTGGCCAGATCAGAGGGGGTCAAATATTTCTTACATCACTTGCGGAAACCTAGACATTTCGCAGTATTTTTGGCAACATCGAATATGTGGTCATTCCAACGTAAGTTGTCACTGATACACATACTGAGAATGGAAAGTTTATCGGTTTCGATGATGCAAGTGCCATTCACGGACAATGGCTGGGTGTTTAAATTTCGCTTTAATGACAGCAGACAGCATTGAGTTTTGGAAGCATTAAATTCCAGTCGGTTGATAGTTCCCGAATTGGTTAATGAGCTTAACACACGCTGCCGTTCCCGAAGAGCAGGAGCGTGAGTCCGGGAACGAATATGAAAAGCAGAGAGTGCTGTCATCAGCAAAGAAATATATTGGATTAGAAGTTGCAGACAAGAGATCGTTAATGAAAATTGAAAACAGTGTTGGAGACAGAACGGAGCCCTGGGGCACACCAGCATTTATTTTGTGAATATCAGACTTGAAACCGTCCAAGACAACTTGAATTGAACGTTCCGAAAGGTAATTTCTAATCCATTGAAGAAGAGAGTCATCGATCCCAAAAGCATGCCTTTTCGACAGTATAGCCTGATGCCAAACTCTTAGAAATATCAAGTGCAAATATCTTGCTTTCGCCAGATTGATGTATGCTTTGGTTCCACTTTTCGGTGAGACATGCCTTCAAATCACCAGTGGACCTGTTGCAACGAAAACCATACTGCCGGTCATTGATAAGTTTTCGTGTTTCGAGGTATTTCATGTGCTGACGGTTTATCGGCGTTTCAATGACTGGAAAGAAGGGACGTAAGTGCAATGGGTCTATAGGAGGAGAGAGAAGAAGATTCGCCTTTTTTAGGGACGGGCTGGACAAATGCAGTTGTCCATATGCTCGGAAACAGTCCTAAAGAGTAAGACTGATGAAAAAGCTTACGCAATGGTTTTGCCAGCGTGGAAGAACACGTCTTCAGAAGAAGGGGAGATATGCCATCTGGACTAGCGGATTTATGTATGTTGAGATCTTTAAGTACTCCCGCTACTACACGAGTGCGAAAGTGGATTCGTCCCATTGAAGAGTGTTATGCTGGCCGCAAAGTGTGCAGCAAGTAGATTGGCCTTGTCCGAAGAGCTGACAGCTGGAATGCCATTGTAAATGAGCGTTGGGATGGATAAAAAATAACTCGACGATCTGCCCGCAATTCTGATCGTGGTTTTACCTAACTTCGAATTACCTACAGCCTTCTCAGTTCCGCAATGGAAAAAAATAACTGAGACAAGATTACTAGATTTTGGAATTTCAAATTACTGTCTGATATATTTTTCTGTTTTTTTGATAATGAGATGTGCGAACTGATTGTCACGGAAACAAAGCGATACGCTATGCAACACAATGATTCGCAATTCGCCTAATCATTCACCACTGTTCTTTTAAAAAGATTTATTGGCATATTAATTTTGTTAGGCTATAATAAGTTACCACAAATAAACAACTATTGGTCAACAAATCTATCAATTTGGCGTTTTTGAAGAACAACTATCTATTGACGAGCAAATGCTACCCTATTTTGGACGCCATAACTGCAAAATGTATTTAAAAAATAAACCTATACAATCTTGGATACAAGATTTGGTGCATGGCTGCTTCGACCGGTTATGTTTTTCAATTGATGTCATATGGTGGAGCTTCCGATCAATATGACAAGAATCCCGGACTATTGTCCTCTATTGTGATGTATATGGCCAGTCTTTTGGAGTTTCCTCAACGACCTCAGTTATATTTTGATAACTTTTTCACATCGCACTACCTGATATGTCTATTGAGGGATCAACTGATTTGTGCTTCCGGAACTGTGCGCAGTAATCGCTTGGAAAAGCCTGCTCCAGACTTGAGAACAGGCAAAGCATTGCTGAAAGGTAATTTAAGCTTCCATGACCAAGCAATAAAAATTACATAATCTTGTCTTAATTGTATTTCTAGGTGAAATTGATGCTAGATTCGATAAAGCAAATAAGATTGCCTGTTGTCCTTGGCAAGATAAACGTGAGGTGACATTGCTATCAAATTGTACTGGTGCTCACCAGTTAGCTCCTACAACGCGAAGGCAATGACAACGTAGCGGTCAGCCGGGCCAAATTATTGTGCAGCAATCGTTTATAAAAAAAACTACAACTCTTATATGGGTGGAATAGATCTGCACGACAATGCAGTTTCCAATTATAGCGTTTCGATTAGATCCAAAAAATGTTGGTGGCCACTTTGGTTGGTTATTCTTGAGTCTGCCTTTGTCAATGCCTAGAAACCAAATTGTTTAATTAATAAGATGCCCGTGAGGCCAAAGATTTCGCATCTGGGTTTCGGAGTTGACCTCGAGACAAATTTATTGCTAACATCAGATGAGATGGAAATGGAGGATATTCCAATTGCATATTATTTCGAGGATAAAGACACCTTCATTGACAAACTAGCCTCATTTTCTCGTATTCCTCGTGTCTCTGGCCAGCATCATCTTATAGCAGAGGCCAACAAAAAGGCCCGTCGCAGCAAGGTTTGTCACAAACCCACTATGAGAATGTGCGAAAACTGCTAAGTACACTCTCTTCTAAAAGACTGCTTTGCTGTACACCGTAAATGGAAAAAAAATAGCTGTTAAATAAGGATTACTGACTTATTAAAACATTTTCTTAATTTTTTTTAAAGCTCTCATGTGTGGTACGTACTCATAGTGAACGGCCATTGTTCGGCTTTTCGAAACGTCCCACCTTTCGAACACCTCACCTCACTATCACAGGTAGAATTTTTTGGACAACGGATTCGGTTTCCTTGGGTGCCAGTTACTCTACTAAAGTAACTTTGCATTGTAGAAATTTTTTTTTTTGTTGGCGCGGCCTAAAATGGGTTAAATGATGACATTTCAGCTTCAACCTCAGACAGATACAATAATTTGGGACACTAAATAGTTTTTTAAGAAAACGTCTGCTAAAAGCTCAGATCTACCTTCACTGTCCGTGATTAATGAATTGCTAACAGCCAAACTGGGAATCTGGTTATGTTTTCTTTTTTTTATTTATTTTGTTAATATTCCAGAATGGCGTGGAATTGGGAAAGAGTGTGCTAAGTTTTATGTTCCAACTGTTGTTTCTAAACTCCGCAATTTTCATTCGAATTAAACGTGTTAGAAAATCCATTTCTCGGCAATCATAGATGAACCGATATCTTTGCAATTTTCGTCTAAAAACGTTTCTGGTTTTTATTAAACTTAATATAGATCGTGGAAGAATAGCAGGCCTAATGCATTAGGATTGTCTTGGACAGCAAATTGTATGGTATCTTTAATTTTGGTCTCCAGAAAACGAATTGAATCATCAACTTGCCTGCAGAAGTGGTGTCGTATTAAAGTCTAAGTATTGCATTTTGGACTAGAGAGAATATCACAGGTGACTGGAAGATGGTCAGAGCTTAAAGCGTTGATGACAGCAGGTGGAGTAAGTACGTTGGGAATGTTGGAAAGGAAGAAGTCAAGTGTGGACGGAGTGAATCTGTATGCAGAAGGATTGTAGTATGGACTTGATGGGGATAAAATTGTGAAATAATGCGACGCTAGTAAATTTTCTAGGACGTTATCCCACGAATTAGCTCTTACACAGCCCCAATTACGATGCCTGCAATTCAGATCGCCGCCAATAAAATAAAAAAAAAAGAAAGTGTTGGTTTCGAAATCTTAAGATGGCTCCAGAAACGACATTCTGTGAATATACATATAGTACAAATGTTACGTTAAAAAGACTTGTTCTCCATAATTGACGTAACTCAAAGAGTGAATTCGCACTTAACTAAGCCTACGAGTCCAAGGTAATTTGGCAAACATGTTCGTTTTTCTTCAAATAAATGTTTATTGAGTCCATCTATTGAGGCATATGATGTCTATGGAAATCTATCCAATCTAAATAAGCTTCTACCTTAGTGAAGACATCAGGTTGTTTCTGCTCACAATTTAGATCACCGAATGACAGGATTCCAAACTGCACTACCTTCTCTGCAGACACTCGAACTAATGGGACGCCAGGGTAACCCATACAAGATCGTCCCTCCTCTATTGGCGTGATGCAGATCTGCTTGTCCGTAATTGCCATAGTTGGATATATTCCTCTGCAAAAGCTTGTATCGTAAGTAAATTGAACTTTTTCACTTCGTAGAGTTTGAGCTTTGAAACCCGAAGCATAAAACCCCCATCCTTTTATATATGTGCGTTTAAAGTCTTCATTGTAGTTTTTACTGATGGGCAGCCTGATTTGCTTAACATTGCCTAGAGATAAAGCATTATGATAAAAGATATTTCATTTCGATGCAAACTTACGTGTGAAAGTAACTTTTTCTCGAAGAGTAATTAATCCAATGTCATTTGCGGCTGTTTGCGGGTCATAGTCCTCATGATAGATAGCCAGTTCCACTTCAACATATTGTAGATTTTGACAGTATCCATGTTTGCCCGTACCGAAGCAGTCAGGGTCTTCTGCTAAATTATACTCACCAAAACGCACTTTAAATCTGTTTTATTTAAAGAAAAGTATAAACACGATGGTAAAGTTGGCCTCTTCTCGTCGAAATATCTTACAGCGAAAGATTGTGCTTGGTGATACATTGAGCTGTAGTTAGCACATGACGTTGCGAGATTAAAGTTCCAGCACAGTCGGTTAATTCTTGAGTACCATTGGAGTATATCAGCTGAGCCATAAATGCATTCGTACCGATTGCATCCTTAAATCTTAGAACTATTGTCACTAGAAATAACAAATTAAAAAAACAACTTCTTCCTGCCATTGTGCTTTTTAACTGGCCACACTTGTGAGGCAACTGAATAGAAGTGAACTTTCTTTGATAACAAAATAGAAAAGCTTGCTCACTTCATTGATATTTAAGTGTGACTACGTTAAATGCCGGAGAATACTAAAAATAACCAAAGGCTGCTCGCCGGCGATCTTATCAAGTGAATTCCATGTCGACGCTGGCAAAAATTCAAGAGCAGATAAGTAGCGTTACATGAATGTTGCGTGGAAGCAAATAAATTTCCGTCGCCGTTACCACATCATGTATATCGTATAGTTAGTTTCCTACGTAAGTACGTCGTCTCAAGATACCAAACAAAAATTAAGAGTGCTGATAAGTGTTCGTCGACCTATTGTAGTTAAACTTAAATAAATAAACAACGGAAAAGCGCTGTGCTAGTGTTCTGCGCTCAATTGTTGACCCCAACGCCGAATGGGTAGCTTGCAACCGTTTCTGTGGAAAATCTTTCCATGCCAAATGCATCGGACTTACCCGGAGATCCATTACCTACCTCAAGGAGTAATGCAGTCGCTTCAATTTTTACTGCGACGAGTGCAAAGAGATCAGCTTGGCTCACGTCATGCTGGCAATTAAATGCAACAACGACTCTATTAATGCAATGCTAACGGAGAATGGTCTTATTAGCAGAACAATTCTAGACAGAATAGAAAAGATTGAAGACGCAATAAACTGCATCGAAAGTAATTTGGAAGCTTATAAGTTCCCAGAAGAATGATCGAAAAGCAACTGGCAGCGACCTGTCCAAAAACCAATCCAATCAGGACAAGTGATCAAATATCATTTCGATGGAATAAAAAAAATTTCGCCAACATCGTTAAATCCAACGGCTCTATCAATCTTCTCCGTACAATACATCTCCTCCAAAACAATACATCTCACCCCGCATCCATCAGATCCTACGCTAAATGTCCTGACCCTAAAAATGATTGACGTCAGCGAGGAACTCATAGCGCCTTGGTAGACCGTTGCCGAAATCGGTAAAGAAGTGAGATTGGCTTCCCACAAAATCGATGGAATACCCGACAAAATTCAATTTCAAGCTACGAGTAGTTCCCCGTACATTGTCTCAAGTCATAATGAATTAGTAGACACGGAGTCTACTGAAATCAAGCTGTCTTTATTAGCTAGTATCCCGCCCGTCTCCGCTCCACGCAAACTGCTTAAACAATTCGGAACTTCACGGACCACCTCCGAATGGAAAAGCTGAAAAAGGGAAACCACACAGCATTCTATGTTGAAGGTGCTTCTCAACATGCTGCAGATGGTTTCCCCTGCTCACTCCAAAAGTTCCTGCAACTTCAAAACTAACATTCCTAATTCCCCTGGTAAGGCCATTAAACCTGGGAAGATAAATATTACCAAATGTTCACAGGAACGAGAAAACCTAAGTCTCGACCACAACCAAAATTCTAAAAATAAAAGTAGTATTAATGATAACCTTAGAAAAGACACCTCTCCAACTCCCTTTCAAAAGCAATAAAGCTCTAATCCCGACCCTAATTGGGGCTTCAAAACAAACATATTCCCCAATTTTAGTCCTCCCTCCTCACTTATCCGATACAAAGCACTTACACATCAATCCTCTAAGTCCCTAATTCCCTCCGTTTAACCCAAGCCACCGCGCCAACGCGTCTCTTTCAACTTAACCCCTACCGCCCATAGTATAACTTCTCAACCTCCCACGCCACCAAACCCAGCTAGCAATTTATTTCCTATCTTCGACCTCAAAACTGGAGCTAAGTACCCGAATTTTATTCTTAACTCCCATACGCTAAACCCCACATCTCATCCCTCGCCCAAATCCATATTCAAGCATTTATCTCCACCCCCCTCCTTCACTGCCACTATGTTTGATCGCCTTTTTCCCCCCACAGTTAAACAAACATGTTCCCTGAGTTGGAACTACAGAAAGCCGCTATGCACTTTCTAGGCTTAGAGAGAGAAAAATATACGAAAACATTCGTCTCTTTCTTGCCTATCTACATGACAAATCGGACTCGGTCTATTACGAAGGGAAGACCAAACCCAGTGTCATGGTTTCCATCCAGCAGGAAGTTCTCCCTACCGGCCCTAACAGTATCAGGAATCTTTATGTCAGGTATCACGAGATTTTTAGCTTGTCACCTCAGAAAGTGGCAGACGACCTCGCTGCATTCGACCACAACGTCCACTCTAAGCGAGTCTCACACCTACAGCGAAACCGAGCCGACCGCTATTAAATTTTTTGTCCATAACGTGCCTTCCTTGTCAGCACTTAAACCATCCCGCCATACATCTCCACCCAACAACATCCCTCTTACATTTTACTACCAGAATGTAAGAGGTCTTCGCTCTAAAACCAATGCTCTCCTATGTCAATCGCATTCTCTTCCCTTTGATATTTACGCTCTGACTGAAACCAATCTGATTCCGGACATAAAGAACCAGAAATTGTTCCCCTTACTTTGTCGCATTAAAAATATCACTCGTCTTCAAGTCCCTTTACGTTATATGTTGCTACATCCTACCAGCTTAACCTGTTGAATCTTACCAATTTGCTATCGATAATCTTATTTACGGCGACGTCAATCTTCCTCAGATATAGTGGACTCCATCAGATGATCAATCGTTTTTCATTGCTTCAAATGCCAACTCAGCTAAGGTATGCCTCTTCTTAGATCACTAAACAGACTCAAGGCTGTACCAAGCCAGGGGTGTATTCAACTGCATGTGCAGGTAATAAGACCTTATTTTCACAACAGATTCAATTAACTCCTCAGTCTCACTTTGACCCCTATCTCTCTCAACAATCAGTTACTACCACCTTGCACCAATCTTATATCGAATACAAGTTACACCAACTTAATGACCCGGCTCAGATAGCCTCCCTGCCATATTTCCTAAAAAAATGTCCTTCCTCTCTTTCCCTAGCCCTTTCTAATCTCTTTCGTCTAGCCCCTTTCACAAGGAAAATTTCCTTAGGCTTGAAAAACCTCTTTCATAACCCCGATCGACAAAAAAGGACCAAAGAACGAAATAACAAACTATTGTCCAATCGCCAAACTCTCCCATATACGCAAACTCCTCGAAAGTATTTTGTAAGAAGCTCTAAGCTTCCAATGCAAATCACTTATTTCCTCTAGACAACATGGCTTCCTAAAGGGTAGGTCAACCACCACAAATCTCGTTGAATTCGCATCCTTTGCCATCTCTGCCCTAGATAACGGCAACGAAGTCGATGGCCACCTCGGTCCCCTTCTTTTTATATTAACAATAAATGATTTCGATAGGATCATGAAACACTCGGCTATCTCCCTTTACTCCGCGCCGACGCGACATTACAAAATTTTTCACAACAGTCTCCTCTCCCCATGACTACTTCCTCCTACAACAAGACCTTGATAGCTTTTCGATTTGGTGCCTCAAAAATTGTTTGGAACTTAATATCCCCAAATGCCAAATCTTTGCATATAAGCGGTACCAATCTCCTCCAACCTATTTCCGCCATTCAATCTCTTCGCGCCCTTGGCATCTTGTGTGATAGGCAGCTCAGCTTCCATTTACATATGGATAGGATAGTCCTTAAAGCCAACTCTACACTAGGTTTTGTAAAACGGTGATCCAAAGAATTCACCAACCCACACGTGACCAGGTCCCTTTATGTTTTTGTTCGCCCCCTCCTAGAGTACAGCAGTCAAATGTGGTCCCCATATCATCGCGTTCATATCTCGTGAATCGAAAGCATCCAGCGCCGTTTTCTTCTATCTGCTCTTTGAGATATGCCCTCTCTGCCCCCTTTCAAAACCTTCTCAACCTTATTAACTTAAACATGCTTGAGGAACGCAGAAATGCTGCCGACTTTCTCTTCATTCATCGAATCCTTTCAGGTTGAATGTGCGTCTCTTCACAACTCTATTTTCCTCAACACTAACCCTCGTAATCTACGTACCATCTATCTACCTATGACGCGAATGAACTAATCTCCCGTATTCTACGAAAAATCAATTCAAACTCTATCGCCTTTGACTTCCACTGCACCACTGCCTACCTCAAATCCTTCAAATCCTTCACCACTCCAACCAACCTTAGTTTTAAGTTAAAGTTAAAGTTTAATTTTAAGTTATACATGGGGCATTCGCCTCCATTAAAACTAAAAATTAAATTAATTGCCTGCCACCTCATCAAACAGTATCCTCAAATGTCTGGGGGATTCATCATAGGTAAGGTACACAGATGATAAGCATGACTTTTGCCATCCTTGGAGATTCTCGTATGTAGTGCCATGCGATATCATTTGTGCTATTTTGAGGAAAGAAATAGCAAGTACATAAGTTTTGGATGTACCCTCTTTTTTTATTTTTTGTTTCGTGTCTCTCTGTTCAGATAAGAACGATGTGTTCGATGGTGAGGCGGCTATTCTGGGCTTATTAAAATAAATCTGTAACGCCTTTAGTCCCATAGTAGAGTGGTGGAGATACCTCAAAAATGATGTCATCTAGATCTTCTGGGGATAAGTTGTAGGCTCAACCGAAGTGGTATCCTTAGATATTACATAGTACGAGCGTTTTGTCGGATAATTTTTTTTCCGAAAAAGATTAGGCAAAACGTTCTCGAATGCCCATGATTTGACCGACTCTCTATCGAAATTTGCATTCAAGATATTTTGAAAAAATTCTTCACTTAAAAAATTTTGGATTTGGAAAAAAAAAACACGTATGAGCCACCGGGGTACCCGGGTACCCCGATATAAAAAGCATGAGTTTTGTCCATTGGCCCTAATTATGACCTGGACAGTCGCGTCTTTGTGCATGATTTCTACATTCGAAATGAAGTAGAGAACTGGCGATCCGAGGGCTCTGGTCTCACCCGGTTCAGTATGGCAAAAATGTCATCACCAGAGAAGGTGACCTACCCCCGTTCATTTCGAAGGAAGAGCTCCATGAGATCTTCAAGACAATCAGGGCTAAGAAATCATTGGGACCGATGGTATTCCGAACATCGTGCTTCGACATCTTCCTCTAGAAGCGCATTCGAAAACGGCGGTGGTTCAACCTATCCCCAAAAAGGGAAAGGATATATCCAATCCAGCGGATCTCCGATCGATAAGTCTCCTTCCGAATATCAGTAAGGTGTTTGCAAAAGTAATCAATAGAGCTCTGTCTAGGTGGGTTTAGGACAAACATATAGTTCCGGATAATCAATTCGGTTTTAAGGCGGGACATGATATCTCACATGCCGCGTCCGATATCCAATCGAATAAAGGCAAAATCCAATGAACTGGTGCCTGTCTTGTTGATTTGAAGAAGGCCTTCTACACCGTATGGTTAGAGGGTCTTTGCTGTAGGCTGACTAGGCTGTTAACCACTCTTGTACATTCTTTATAATATGCTAACCAACAGACAGTTCATCGTGAAAAATGGTGATGTGACTTCTGTTGGAATATTTCAAATTAAAAATGGTTTTGAGCAAGGCGCGGTCAATTCGCCGATCCTATTCAACATTTATACAAGCGACTTGATAGCTTCACTTCCCCATACTATTGCGTACGCAGACGATTTGATAGCGTACAGAACAGGTCCAAAAATCGAGGTCATTAATACTCTCTTGCAGCGTGACTTCGATAAGATAAGACGATTTTGCGATGACTGGAAGTTGAAAATCAACTTTCAGAAGTCGAAAACCATTCTCTTTAGGACGCCGTTGTCTGGAGCCTCTAGGCATACCAGGAAAAATTGGCGTAAGTTCTCGATCATTGGACAACGCGGGCAGCCTCTTGCCAGTCGAAATGTAGTCAGATACCTTGGGATCTGGCTAGATCGGTTTCTGTATTTTGATAAAAATGTAGATGCTGCTCTGGCAAGAGCTAAAGGTGCTTTTGCCCTTACAAAGAGATTGTTTTATAGCAGCCAACTCGATGCGAGGGTAAAGGTAATCTGCTACATGGCCCTTATCAGGCCCATGCTGGTATTTGGGTGTCCCGTGTGGTTCAATGTGCGAGCAAGCTTAATGGAAAAGATTCGGGTGTTTGAGAGGGCTTGTCTTCGGGCTTGCCTTCGCTTGTACAGAACACCAGAGTCGGAGTACAAAAAATTCTATCGTAATGAGGTCCTTTACAACAGAGCGAACCTAATACGAGTGGACAACTTCGTAATTAAGCTGACTCGGAGGCACATTACAAGAGCAATGACCTCGACGAATAACCTGATATCTGGGGCTTACTACCCCAATTACCTTTACCACGTGTGCGCTCAGACGGCTTAGATCCAGGATAGATCAGCGGTCCCCTTAATCTTCCATGTCGCTCGGACAGCTGGGGACAGGTGACTCAACTACAGCAGAGACGTCGCACACGGCAGTGTGGATCGTCTCAGGCTCAGTAGGGCGGTGGGGAGTAGCGATAAGAGGGATGTCGTTTGGCAGCACCAGTATTTCTGGTGGTTGAATGATGGAGAAGATGTTTCGTCGTCGTCGTTTCCGTCAATTACGGACCAGCCTCACTAATGAGGCAGAGCTGACCAATCTATTTGCTGAATAGCGATGGCCAGCTTACATAGGTTTAGGTTAGCATTTCATATGTATACCTTTGTATATACTAATATATGTATATAATTGTGTATAATATCTATGTGTGTGTATTGTGTATGTAGGTTAGGTAGACTAAGGCTTATTTTAAGTTAGATATTAAGTTTTTATAAAAAATTAAGTCCATATGCTAAGTTTTTGCTAACAATTTTTTTCTTAGCCTTAATATACAAAATATATATTTCAATAAAATGTAAATGAAGTCGAAAGACATAGATATAAAGATTTAGGGTAGCTTTGAGTGCCTATGTGGGGCCAGTAAGTTAATATAAGATTGTTAATTAATTTTAAGCTAGAATTTAAAACTAAAACTAAACTAAACTAGTTTCGTATAGTATGTCATAAAAAAAGGTTGTTGTAAAAATATAATAAGTAAATATGGATTAATATATAAATTATACGAACATATATTTATTGAATGTACTGTAAAGAATAATAATAAATATCACATTTTGCAATGTGTATTACACAAATACTATATGAAAATTTACAAAAAAATAATTCAATTTCAATCTTTCACACAGATATGGACGAGTATGTATATTAGAAATCAATGATTACAATTCAAATATTTTGGAATTCCTTGTCATTCTTCTCTTTCGAGTAGTCTGATCGTTGTAAATGTAGCATGATCCAACTACAAATTTTCTATCACTAGCATCTCATTGATCGTTGTTATCAGTTACCACTTCTGTTACCGGCATTTCATAGTAACTTTCGACTGCGATATTCGTTGCATGATTTAGCATGACTTTCTGGTTAGAAAATCGCTCTTCTATCACTGGCATGGCTAGTCTTTTTTGAGACCTGGCTTAGAAAAAGTCAGCGTCTGCTTATGCGCATTTGATCTTTTGGTTGTGTTGTAAAACAAAATCATTTGTGGTTTTTGGTGAGCTGCATCAGAAATCGTAGCATCATTGTGCATCGTACTGAGAAGAATCACCGCTTTGTTTTTCTTCGGGACATACCAACAGACGGTAACCTTCTCAGGAAATCCAAAAACTGTTGACAATAACGGTCTAGAGTTCGACGGTTTCATTTTTTGAGGAATGAATGTTTTATTTTTTTTTTCAAAATACCGACGATAGTGAGCTTCCATGACAAAAAGACTCTCTGACAACGGTAAGGTCATGAAAAACCTGTTCATGCTTACCTTCCGGCCAGATCCTTTGTAAGCGGCGACCAGTTCTTTCACAACTCGTTTTCATTGATTGACTTCTCGAGTATTACCTTGTTCACCTGCATAGAAAATCTCTTTGAGTAGATAAGCTTTACTTGCGTCACACAACCAAAATACTTTTAGACCGTATTTAGCAGGCTCCGATGGTATATACTGGGTAAACATCGTTCTTCCTCGAAAAGGAAACAGCTGTTCGTTGATGCTCAAGTACTCCGTTGGTCTATACACCGCCGCACAGTGGTGGGGCAAAATGGCCTCAAAACTGGAAACAATTCCTGTGCTGGATTTAGACAAGTGAAACTTTTTGAAATCGTTAGATATCACCTATTAATGGTAAATAAACATATTTTCACTTTTAAATTTTTTATTTTTTACGTCTTAATTAAGAATTAAAGTATTTATTTAAGAACACATAAATCGAACAATTCTATTTACAATTGTTTTACATTTTTTTCGAACTTATATAAATATATAAAGACGTAATAAAGAATATACCATATATAGTGCATAATATTGTTTTTCAAATGGTTTCAATGTTTTTACAGCGAAATTAAAAGATTGATTCATCTAATGAAGAATTATCTTCGCTCTCAAGTTTGCCATCAGATGCATCACCTTCACCTGCACAAATAATCAAATTAAAAATATTTTTGGGAAATGATTTCATTTTTTTTTTGAAGTTTTCTCATACTTGTAATTAGTGGATCAGATGTAATCAACATCAAATTAAAAACATCTTGATTAGTCCTCTCCCGGGAACATTTTCTGGAGTAGCTTTCGCGATTTTTCTTAAAATCTTTATTTCTCGCCTCCTGGGCTTCTTCAAATAACTGTCCGATAGGAAGAACAGCAGTGGATATTACATCTGATCCATGGATTAAGAGTTTGTGCACATTGGGAGGCATAAAAAACCACGGATAGATGCTTACAAAGTGTTTGGCGGTATTAATTGGGAATTTTTTGAAGTTTTCAATGTTTATTTCACATCCGCTTGAAATTGCCACTAAAATTGTATGAAATTCTTCAATTAATACTATGTCAACACTCAAAATTTCAGAGACGAGGTTTGTATTATTAAAAAATCTCCGAGCAGTGTTACCATCATTTGTGTTGCCAAACCCTGGTCTTGGTTAATCAACATTAAGCCCCATTCGATTTTTGAATTCATTTTGTATTCGAGCTTTGCTTTCTGCCACTAATTTTTTGTCGTCATTTCTGGCCTCCCACTTTTTCATTGGGAGTTTATATCCAACATGTAACAGACATTCAAACACTCTAATCCAGCAATGTAATATTGATAAACCGAACTCTAAAGTATCGAGTCTATGAGGTTTTGACAACATCTTCTCTATATCAGTGAATTCTTTAGAGCTTCCACCACAGATAAAGCAACGTTGAGTGGAGGTATAATTGGCCAATGCGTTATACACTTTCCCATCCACCATAGTGTATAACATGTGAATAACGCTAACAGTTTTGCCATCAACGTCCACTACCGAAGCGTTTAATTCCTGTATTTGTTCATCAATATGCATCTTTTCGGAAATTGATAGTTCTGCCGATTATTTTACGCAATATATTTTTAAAGGACGACAGTAGCTCGTAGAAGAAGGCAGCGGATTTTGCCACACAATTTCTCTTTTATCCAAATTGTCAATAAACAGTTGCAATGGTACCATAGAAATAATAAAAACACTGGAATCATTAGCTTCCATTCCAACATATTTTTAGTTACATGAACTATGGCCTGAACTTCCGTTGAAGCCCCACTCTAATTTGTACAGTTGATCGTTGTTTAATTCCCTGATTAAACATTTTTGAGATTTTATTAAGCGTTCAGTGGTGTGGTTCATAAGTGCTTGAAGAGAAACTTCAGCGGAAAATGAAGATACTTTGATACCTTCTGGATAACAGTCTTTATTGGCATTTTGATTGACTTTATATGAAGGAAACCTTTCAGGATCTTTGCTTCTAATGACATTGTACTAGTGTCAAAAGGGCTTTTTCTCCTAACATCTTTACTTTTTATTTTGTTTCTTGTTCTTCATAAGCTTTTTTGTATTTAGTTGCACTTTTAGGTGAACGCAATACGTGTCCTAGCAGTTTAGAGGCCGGTACATGACCTGCGGCTCTCAGGCTTACCTTCGCAGTAAACCCTAATTCCATAGAGGTAAAATCTGTTCATACGAGGGTTGTCTGAAAAGTTTCCGAACAACGATACAAGACACTTTTTCTCAAATTTTTTTTTATTTTTCTGCATAGTCTTCTTGTAACTCTACACACTTCTCCCAGCCATGCTCCCATCTCACTAACCCTTCCACATAGTACTTGGCGTTTTTCTCTGCAAAATAAATGTTCACGAAGGTTTTTAGTTTTTAGATGAGGGAACAAAAATAAGTCACTTGGGGCTGGATCTGGTGAATAAAGCGGATGGTCAAGCACTTCAAACCGTAATTCATGGATTTTCGCCATGGCACCCGCTGAGGTGTGAGACGGCGCGTTGTCTTGGTGAAACAGGATTTTCTTTTTCTGTAATTGTGGCCGTTTTTCCGCAATTTCTGCTTTCAGCTTGGCAAGTAATGATGCGTAGTATGCATACTACGTAATGGTTTTTTCTTTTCGAAAATGTAACAAACACGTTCTTTGGACATTTTCATAACCTCTACTACCTCTCTCATTTTAATTCGGCGGTCGTCTAACACCATTTGGTGAACTTTAGCATTGTTATCGTCAGTGGTTGCAGTTTTTGGACGTCCCGAACGTTCATCATTTCCCAAGCTCTTACGGTCACGTTTAAATTCAGCTACCCAAAATTTCACTGTGGTAAATGATGCTGCAGAGTCCCCATACACAGAGTCCAACTCATTTTTGATTTGCGTAGGCGTATTGCCTTTCTAAAACAAGAATTGAATAACAGCTCGATACTCAATTTTTTTCTATTTTCACAAAAAAACACTCACATCGACTCACTCAAACGACTGTCAACTAAAAAGCGGACATACAAAATGACTGAAACTTCTGTAAGTAACTGTCAGAAGATGCGCAACTAGCATTTACTAGCTTTTATTGACGAGTGCCGCTATCTTTACGTTGGGGTCGGAAACTTTTCAGACAACCCTCGTATTTCAGCCGTTTTACATCGTTTTGATCTATCACTACATTCTTCAAAGTTCGATTTTGGACGTCCTGTTTTGTACGGGGTTGTATTGCATTGCCCCAAATCAATTGATGTTTGCAACCACTTTTCGTGAATTTTCTTGAAACGTGCTACTTTGCGATCTGATCTGAACCATTTTTCTTTGAATCTTGAAACAAACTGGGAAAGTGTGTGATTTAATGTGACCATCTTATCCGGAGGACAATTATTGCGTTCCTGCAGGTCCAATTTCAAGAATTCTAAATATAATAATAAATTCATAAAAAACCAACCAAAAATGGAATTTTTTTTTTTAAATTAATTTAAAAAACAGGCGCAAGTACGTGTAGCCGATCGCTTTTAAATCTGTTAGCTAACAAGTTCAACTATATAGAAATGCAAATATCTCGATGTGGAACGATGTGGAAACCTACTTTAAGCTTAAGCTTTTTGAAAAGACATAACAAATGTTAGTTTCTGGAACACACTTCCATTTTTAATTAAAACAACTAAAAATAGGCACATGGTATACTGCTGATTAGAATATTAAGTTACACACCTGAAGCCTTCGATTCCGTGCCTTGGCAATGTTCTATCTTAATTTTTAACAAAACTACAGTATTTGGAAACCCAAACTTTTTTTTCACTTTTGCACATCACTTTCGCAAACGTAAGAAAACTGGGACTTCAAATGCTTACCAAAGATGCAAATGCAAAACGTTATCATTTTTCTCATTTAATTTTTTGAATTGTTTCCAGTTTTGAGGCCGTTTTGCCCCACTGTGCGCTGCTGGGTTTGCATTCGGCATTTTCCAAATATCAGAAATTGGTGCAGCTTTATCATTGGTTGCTCGTTCCTGGCGTTTAGTGTTATCGTCAAAACGTATAAAACTTAAAAGCGACTGAAATCGCCTTCGTCTCATTGTTGCACGATATAGCGGATGAGAGTTTTTCTTCCACATTTCAACTATGTGGTCTGTGTTTGAGTCATTTGCACCAGCAAAGATTGCAAGATGCTTGCTATTGTAATTCTGAGACTCGGCTTTTTTATTTGTGCACCGAACGAAAATGCCTACCATTTCCAACGTCACGAATTTTTGGAATGTGCCAGAGATCGATAACATTTCCGTACTTTTATGCGGTCCAGCTCTCTGCCTAACAATATTGCTAGCCGGTGTTTGCTGGTTATGGGGCGGAGTTTTATTCCAGACCCTTTTGTCTTTTGCCACAAAAGTTGTACTAGTGCTGGCTGAAACGTCTGAAGCTACTTCGTTGTCACTTTCCTCCTCAGAATCTCTTTTGTCATCAACGTAATCATCATTATCCGATGCTTCAGCATTGGCAGACTTCGAAGCGTTACCGTTGGGAAACCAATCCTCGTCTTCACTGTCCGATGGGTTATCATTTTGGTCATCTTCTTCGTCGAGAATTCTCTTCAAGTATTCCTATTTTTCAGCGTAACTGAATCTAAAAAATAATAAATAAATTCACGTTTTACAAGAATATTACACTTATAATACAATAATATCAAATATATAATACAAATAGTGTAAAAGGTGAGAGATTACACTATCCTGGAGGCTATGTTTCATGTTTCTATAGCGCTCTCCATTGACGGTGCCATTCTGGCCGGCATCGTCCGTAAAGAAATATTGGCCGATGATTCCACCAGCCCGTAAAGCACACCAAACAGTGAGTTTTAATGGTTGTAAGGGTGTCTCGACAAAAGCTTCTGGGTTTTCTCCACTCCAAATTCGGCAATTTTGCTTGTTTACATATCCATTTAACCAAAATTGGGCCACATCGGGGAACAAAATTTTGCGTTGAAAATAAGGATCAAGCTGAATCATGTTTTCGGCCCATTCACTGAACCTACCGCCCGTATAATTGTCATGCGGTTTCAATTCTTGCATCAGCTGTATCTTATAAGCTTTTAAGCTAAGATCTTTCCGTGCTTCCACAAAGTGAATGGGTATAGCTCCAATTTCTGTGCACGATGGCGAATTGTCTCATTCGGATTCTCCTTAGCACTGCTCTGCACAACGGCAATAACTTCTTCTGTTCGTACTGTTTGTCGTCTTTGGAGATGCGTATGATACACTAGGGTGTACGTGGTGGGAAAACGATTCATCATGTTCCGAATAACTTGCTCAGATGAACGATTATGTCGCCGTAAAATGGACGTAGCGCACGATAAGTTTGGCGAACCGAACCATGGTTTTCAAAATAAGTTTGCACAATTTGCACGCGTTGTTCAGAAGCTAATCTATTCATCGTAAAATGGCAAAACATACGAGTACTAACGGCAAATCAAGTTTCAACAGGCAACTTGATAATCTGTACAAACAGTGTTGCCAGTTTAAAAACGAAACCTCTAAAAAAAAACAGCTTTTACCAAACTATCCAAACTCTCTCTCAGCAGTGACTGCCCGTTTTACTTCTACGAGCGAACGATAAAAACTGAGCTATACGGCTTTATAGCTCCAAAAATATAGGCATGTTTGTGTACACGTGTTTCAAAGGTGTTCTCAAATATCCTTCAGTTATAAAAGAACAAAAATATCGACTCTCCTCCTTGTGCCCTTCTGTGTTATACCTGGTTTAGGACTCCCAACGTCACTGTACATAATTTAATTGTTATATTCAGGTAGGAATACCTTCCTAGAATATGAATAATTAAATATTGATTGAATGGATATACATAATTATTTTTAGTTACAATAGACTTTTCGTAGGCGGGGTACCCGGGTAACCGGGTGGCAGATGCTGTGAGTTTTTTTGGGTGGCAACACAAGGGTTAATAGTAAAATTAATTGCACGAGGGAAAAGTGTGGATTCGGGTAAGAAAACCTGAAAGATGGACCGGCTCATGACAACCTTCTCTCTGCCGGGTGCCTTTCAATAGTTTGGAGCTACTAGAAGTTGGCCGAGAGTTCAGAATTTTGATATCACAGTATCAGAGGGCAACCTTAATGAAGTTCACTGAGTTCGGGTTTTGATCGAACAATATCCCCACCTCGTGTGTGCATTACTCATCAAGATAGAACTAGTCGTTCTTTAGTGCTTAGTGTCTGTAGGCACATGCATTTATGGCTGATAGTTACCATCAGCTAATGGTCATACCAATGCCCACATAACAATTTACGTTTTTCTGGGTTACCTGATTTTTCTTAGCTACAAGTTATACTGGAAACAAAACACAACTTCTGATCTGTTTCCCGTGCTCAAGAGCAACATTTCCAATAAAATCCCACACTCATTCGAGTGGCAATGATGTATCTGTAATCCAATTACTTGCACCAATTAGCTTCATTCAATTGATGCATGTACGAGTACTCATTACCTTTCACTCTACCAGCAGTATTTTGCATCATGTCTATCTAATTCTTTCCTAATTCTGCTAACATAATAAAAAAAAAAAAAAACGTTCCCACCGCCACTTCGCGGCCTACAATATCACCCTCAATCACAAGCGCTTCCAACAAATAGCATTAAATGTCTGTCCTCCTTGTTCCCACAACTGTCAAATCAAAAGAATGACTGCAAGTGACACGGAGCATATTTTTATTTTTTTCCCAATTCCCAACCTCGTTCCGCACTCAGGACTTGCACAAAGAGATTCACACACAATCAAGCTCAACAAAAACCTGTGAACAACGGGGCGGAAAAAAAATAAAAAAATAAAATTACAATGTCAACTAAGGGATGTAAATACAGTTACTACCACCACCAGCACAGACTAGGTGCAATTCTTCCACTTCGCATCAAGTCACCATGCGGAACATCAGTCAACCACTTGCTAAATGCACCCTTTAACTGGTTAAAAGGTTTGCGACTCATCGTTGCCTAGGGGTTGATTAATTGTACTTTACTCTGAATTTTTGTCCACCCTCATTATGTCGGTACATTTATCTAATGCAGGGCACGTGACCCACACCAAATGTCAGTGCGTGTGAGTTACGCTACGAATTGTGCTGATAGTCTATGCTGTGCGTACTTTCGTCATTTCCGCTGCTCCCTGCTAAAAACGTGCGTCCGTTAATTTATGGTTCCGTCTAGTGAATCACTGGGCTTGGCTAAGAAGTCACCATGCCAGTAAGTGTTCCCGAGTGGTGGAAGGGTGACAAATCGGAGGACTTGTCATTCGTAGCGTAGTTTCCAGATCCAAGTGCGATGGGATCATATTCCAAAATAGGAAAATCCAATAGAACTATTCATGATTCAAGGATTCGATGGACTATTTTGGTTTCTTAAAAATATAATTATTCTTATCCAATGGACCAGCACTCGTTGAGGGTGACAAAGACGAGACACACGATATGCGGCAGCTGCCCCCGGTGACCATTGACTCCTACACGATTTAGAAAAATAAATACAACCGTTGCCTGGTGTATCAGCTAGGACTGGTGTATCAGCTAGGACTGGTGTATCTGCGAAAGGAGCAGATGAAGCACCAGGCAACTAGCAGAAGAAAAAGGAGTGATTGACCACTGAGGGTTTGCCCTTTGGGTATTGATTGTAAATAATTGTAAAGGAGCACAATACCTAACTCTGTGCAATATGATACTTTGTCGTGTTTGTTTGTGATAGGGCTACGGCAGCGGGTGTATCTTTTCACCTGCACAGCTGTTCTATTACAAATGTTGACATTGGAATGATACATTACAATGCGGAGAGCTTGGTGCAAAATGAACACTAACTCGTGCCAGGATATACGAAGTGTTGTATGATAAAAATTGGAAGTGTAACCTTTCGGGGAATGTCTGATTTTAATACCCCAAGTGGACTCACTTTTTCACTATTCTAAACCAGCAGGATTTGAATATTTAAGCCCTTGTCCAAGAATATGGAACAAAGGATCTTAAGTAACTTGCCCCATTTAAAGCAATGTAATTTCTGAAAAATGACTTAGCTACCAGCATCGTGCAGATCTCTGGTCAGGGGAAACTATTGATTGCTCAGAACTTGGTCTGGGCCAGTAGCGCAACAATCAGTCACGATGAAGTGCTTGTTACCTCCACGTGGTTGTCCCCGGGCAGCAACTAGTTGCGTTTCCCTAAATTACAATTGCGAAAGGCCTACCTTTCTAGGATAGGTTACGGAGGTTAGCATTCTTCGTAACTGAAATCAAAATCGCTACCGAAACCGACACTACGCCTCGGATAAGAAATGATAACACGTTGATGACATTTGGCTATTGTACTCGGACAAAGATTGGTTTCTGGAATATGACGACGACTTCCGTTGTCCTCAAAATGCCAGATTCCTCCAATTAGAGAAGGGATTCATGCGGTATTAGATGGAAATCTTAGGGATTAGTGAAGTTCGATGGTTGGGCTCGGGGAAGTTTAAGTCTCCAACTTGTAACACTGTACTACTCTACTCCGGAAAGGCATCTGGAAGCTATCGGAAATCTGCGTTGGATTGCTGCTTTCCAAAACAGCTCTCAAAAGTTTAATTTCCTGGGAGCATTTAGACGACAGGATGTACAGTGTTACGCCCCAACGGAGCTCTCTTCTGTCGAAGAGAAGGAGGTCTTTTATAAGCGGCTTAGAGCTGCTTATGATAGTACACCACGCGAGGACATCATAATGGTATTGGGAGACTTGAATGTCAATGTTGGCAATGACACTGATGGGCTCAGCCATGTTATGGGAAAGCATGCTGTTGGCGACCGCAACGACAATTGCGCGCGTTTTGTCGATTTTTGCAAGGCCAACCGCCTTGTAATAGGAGGGACCATGTTTGAGCACAAGACGTGGCGTTGGGTGTCGACGGACAGACAAGCAAATTTCAACCAAATTGATCACTTAGGGATCAGACGGCGATTTAGAAGCAGTCTCCAGGATGTTCGCAACAGAAGGGGTGCAGACATGGGAATGGCCCGGAACCACCATCTAATAGTTGCTACCGTAAGGTTAGTACAGCTACAGTTCGGAGATAGCAAAAAAAAGAGCCGAGTGCCTAAGTTTAATACCGATAGGCTAAAGAATCCGCAGTCAGCCAACAACGAGGGGACCAACTTTCATCAAGATTGAGAGCAATCAGTAGCACTGAACCCACTTCCATCGGAGACCATTGGTGAAAAATGTCTTCATATCCGGTGCTGAAAGTATGGTCGGTCAGTCCCAATTGGGCTAGGATCGGAGAAAGAAAGCCACTTAAAATCTTTTTGCTTTGATTTGTAAACATTCCAATCTTCTTCCAAATTAGCCTTAAGTGATCTGTTTAGAAGTTTTATGGGTTCTTTACGAAGGCGCTGCAGGTCTGCCCTCCACCTAGGAACGGGCGATCTGCAGGATTGCTTACTAGCTGGACATGCCATTTCGAAATATTTGGTGAGGGTACCGCTCATGTTCTGAACAGCTTCCTTAAACTTTTGTTTTATCTTGAGCTTATGGGGAACACTATTGGACTTGTTGAGCTCCCCCTTAAATAATGTCCAGTTGGTTTTATGCTGATTCTGAAATCGATGTGTCTATGGTTTGACATAGAGAACAAAGTGGAAGTTAACCCTTTCAAGTTACAGATAGGGACGTGAGTCATACTTAGACTTAATGGTCTCAACAGAAGCTTTGTCTAAGTTCACAAGAAGAGGAGAGCCATCCTTGTTTTCCCGATTCTTTCTCTCCATGTGAGAGTTAACTTTCCACTTTTCAGTGTCTAGTCCAGGGTTCTGGGTATGAAGGCCCATCAGAACATCTCCCGTTTGTCTGAGTTGTCTCGGAACCCAGAAGATGGCGTGCGTCAGTTTTGGTTCTCTAAAAACCTCGAAAGTCTTTGTTTCCAGGAGTTTGATTTTAGGCACAGATTTGTTTAGCCATTCAAGAGTTTGCTGCTTGGAGATCGGAAGGTTCGGAGTCCGAGTCCGCGCCCGAAAACATTCATTTTTTCAGTTGACTAAAAATTAAAAACAAGTCAACTTCCACTAAGAATTTAGTCTCCCCATCAAATGTTAGATGCCACCCATGGAGCGAAATAACCACTGAGCTCAAACATCTTTCTTTCTCTCTCTTTCTTTGTTACACATGCTGAGGCATTATAAGATATTCATACCCACTTGAGTGTTAATTTCTTTCTAAAAAAAAAATGCAAAGATTTTCCGCTTTGGCTAGCTCCCACTGTTGATCGACACAATGTTTGCAAGCAGCATCGTTCAGACTGTTGTCATTGAGAGCCTTCTCAATTCCAAGAGCCAGAGAGAGGTTAGCAGCATCTTTGTAGGTGCGCCGGTCTCGTCCCCTTTGGCGTTTTGGAGTTTTTTGGAGGTTACTTTTCCAGCGCCGTCCAAGTTCCGTCCGCCAAAGCTGCAACTTGTGTTGGTTGCAGCACCGGTTTCAACCGGATCTTGTCCGCTGGGAAAGCTACCACTGGAGTTGTTTCTCAGCGGGGATTTTACCGCTTTGGCCGACTATGAGCTTTCCCGGTTGTAGCATTGGCCTCGTCCGGACGTCGCGTGCGTATGAAACCATCGCTGGTTTTGTTTTCGACAATGAGTTTGACAGCTTCATACGATTTCCGTTCACGGAAAAAGCCACAGCCTTTGTTGGTTGCAGTACTGGCTTCATCCGGACATAGACAGGAGTGCGACAAGCGTGGCCCGATCAGGGCCAGGAGGGCCTAGCTTCACATCTGAGGGGTTGATCGGTTTCAATTGGTGTCACTTTCACCGGCCTGCTTCTCTTCTCCGTCGCCGCTGGGGGAGTGAGACTTTTGGCACTCGCGCCTTCGATTGCACTTGCTATCACCTTGTGTTGCGCGTTTGCCTCAATCTACCGAACGTGTTGTAGAAAGGGTTGCAGGAGTCGTCGAAAGTGTTCCAGCAGCTCCTCGGTCAGCGTCGAAATCGGGGAGTGGGGGGGGGAGGGGGTGTGTATTCAGTATGTCGAGTGGGGCCTCCAGAATCCGTGCACCGGCCGCAGTCGAAAAGGTGAGGGGTGGATTGTCACTATTACTTGTACCACCTGGAGTATAATCCTTTGGAGTCACCTCCATACTGTTAACTATTTTATATATAGTTTAGACGTCTTGGCACTTAGTTCGACGTTTCGCCTGGGCTCTTTTCAGACCTTAAGTCTTAAGCTTTCGTGCCACGCCAAGGCAGCCAAGAAAGTCTCCTTACTTATGGCATAGCCGATTTGTGACGAGCACTTTAAAGACGAACTAACATCCACCTTAAAAAGATCGGGCTCTCTCTATAAGCATCAGTTGTGGCGAACTTCATTTATAACCTGTGGACTTTTTCAGCATGCAGATATCAATTAACTCTGCCCTTGAGATACTCAGCCATAGCAAGAGTAAGTGGACAACGAATAGAGACAACGTAGAATCATCCAAATAACGTTCGTACTGTTAACGTAAGCCTAACTTCGAAAACCCATGTGCAGAAGAATTCATATTCAAAAATAAGAGACTAGAGTAATTATCAGACTTGCCATGCGACTTAAAAGTTGTCGGTCGGGTCATCTTTGTACGTAAAAGTAGAGCTCGGCACTATACAAACAAATGTGTGAAAATTAGGTGTAACTGTGGCAGCCCTCTAGACCTTCTAGGATCGAGTATGTGCCATATCGGTCTACTTGTCTCACGGTTGCCTCGACATGCACCTTTTTGACTGCCCTATATACTCGTAGAGCGTTTCGAAAAGTGCAATTTGTATGGCGTAGGCCACTGGTGGCTTAACGTTGTAAAGCTGCCTACTTTTTGCTACTATTTGCTTCTTGAAACCCAAGTGCATACCTACGAAGTTTTCTAGAATATCAGAATGTCCCAGAAGGGTTATTTTGTGCTACTTAGTCATCTTGGTGAGAGATGCGTCTCAGTTCTAACCACTCTATTTTGATGATTTTCATAAATATGAACGTGGACGAGGCTTGACAGCCAGTATCCGATAATAATAGCTTTGGAAGACGGTATTGTGTGCGCGTTGCGGGTTGCGGGTTGCTCTCGCAATGAAGTTGGACATGGACCCAATGAGAAAAACAACTGAGAGCTCGTTCCTGTTTCGGTTCAGGTAATCGAAACCAAATTTGAAGTTAATTGGAGATCGGGGACTCTGATGGAACATGAGTAGACTATCGTGTCCTACGTTTAGCTATTTCTAACCAAATGGCTATATCATAAGTGAGAATTTATCTTACAATCGAACCGAGAAACTGAGAAGGTATGCATATTGTGAAAAGAACCAGGTCCGTTGATGTAAAGAAATGACAATTTGAGGGTCTTTTACTGGAAAGATAATAGACTGATGGGTCCCCCCGTTCATGCACTAGGTGTTATAACAAGAATTAAACAGGCCTTTAGCATACCTAACAGGCCCCCCTGATATTCTAAAAGCAGGAAGAGAAATGCTTTGATCAGTTCGTCAAGCTCCAGCTGCGATGTCGCAGATTGACAAACTTCTAAGGTGAGTGTACTATTCAATAATTAGTGGCATGCATTTGCGTTGTTGCCCAACATGATTTTCTTCTGTTTTCGGGCGACCTCATCAATTAGCTTCCTGAAGTGATTGGGTGGGGCTTTATAGTGAGCAAGATAATCTGGATAGTCTCCTCCTTTAGAATGAATAGCTCAGATATAGAATTTCTAGATAGTTGGAAATCTTGAGATTGAAAATAGGATTTCTATCATCGAAACTTTTGAACAGGTAACTCTCCAGAACTGACTACTCCGACTCTAAGAACGACGCTAACGTATGCCTCCTGATCTAGAGCTCTTATTTCAATCACGAAATTTTATAATTCTCCCAGTGCTTTGGATTATTTAACAACCCAGCACGATGTTTTCTATTGTACTCGAATAATTTATCGACTTATTTTTGAAGGCTTCTAGCTCCAACAGGTTTTTAATAAATTCCCAAAGCTTGACCATGAATAAGCGCGGCTTGACATTTATTACCACTCATTCCGATCTAATGAAATGTACCTCACCATACAAATTTCTGAATGACTATGACCAATTTGAACTATCTCATCCACCCGCACAGTATTTACCGTACAACAGGTATCCCGACAATAATTCTCAGGTACACTACCACTGCCGTCGCCATAAACCATAAATTTATTTCGCTTGCACAACGGTATAACAAGATTTTCTACAAAAAACAAATTAAAATCGTAAAAAGGGTACCCATACTTCGGAAAAAGTTAGGAGTTTACTCCAAACTACTCGTACTCGTACTCGTACTCGTACTCGTACTCGTACTTGTACACCAAGAGAACTAGGAAACAAGATCCAATCGTTAAGTGGAACGAGAAACGATAAGACCTCAGGTGAAACGAAATTAAATATTCGTGATTGGATGATCAGAGGATGATAACAGCAGCAGCCGCAACAACAGCAGTCATCGGTATATATGTATGTACGTACGGATACGGATACGGATACCGAACGTCCACATTATGTGCTCTAAACTCTGATCCACTCTGAGTGATGCTAAAGATGCAGTTGTCCTGAACCCATCATCAGCTGCTTTGCATGGCTATGATGCTGACGACGACGACGACTACGATGACTACGACTACAACGAAGATGATGATGGCGATGGTGATGGTCAAGTTCATGAGATCTGATCCAAATCAGGTGTAATAATTCTTTCAAGCCGCCACACATACTCTGGCCAAGTCAGTATCTGCATCATCTCATTCTCTCATCACTGAAGAGGTGCTCATAGATACACGAGTTAAAAGAAAGAAAGAAAAAAAGTCGTTCGTACTCGTAAATTGAGCCAACTTCACCAGTAGATGGAACACCACATATTCACGATTTTTGATTGATCGTGCATTGTAAACTATAAATCCATCGTGATACATTGGGGCTATCAGGAGAGCTTCGAGCCTGTTTCGAGTGACTTGGATGAGGGGCAAATTAGCTTGGATAAATGAATCGATGCAGTGGTCCGTCCGTCCGTCTATGGGAGAATGTCTGAGACGAGATTTTGATTTGTATAACCTGCAGTTCGCCATGCAGTACAAGAGGTACAAGAGGGCATTCGCTCAATCTGACTTATCTCGGTGATAGGCAAATCGATTGCTTGGAAAGGGTTCAACATTGCTGACCAGAACAACTATGGGTACCACCAGTGAGGGTTTGTATTGGTAATTGAATTTGGAGCGACTGTGACTATGACGACAACGATAGCAATAGGCACTGTAATGATCATGATGATGATCGTGATTATGAGGCCAATCATGATGACGATGATCACACTTCTGGCGGATTTGCACCGTATTGAGGTATCCCTACTTGCGAAGCCAATCAACGGTGCAGTGTAAGTGTACTGATCTGACCCACGACCTGGCGTCGTCGTTGTCGAGCTTTGGCAAATCAATAAGTTTGCAGCCGGTGGCTCTGTTACTTTTGTTTTACAGTGACTCAGAGGAGAATGGTGAACCTGGTTGCAATTGATTTGATTGGAATTTTTCCTGTCGCGTCTAGAAGTCGCCAGAGTTCGAAAGATTTATGAGAAACAATAGATTCAAATTCCTACATCAACAAGATTTGACAAGTCGTTAAAAAGAGATTTCAGGGAATTTTACAACCGAACTTGCAATTAAGAGTTGCACTTACGATTTCAAAGATCTGGTAATGAGATGACTCAGTTTCTAACTATGAATTGTGATTTTTAGATCAGCTAGCTTGGCTAATATGCGAGTATGTATTGTAAAACTATATCAAAAGCTGGAGGCTTTTCGAGGCCAAAAACCCTGCCACCTTGCAATATCTTTCACTCTGTTACTGGTTTACTCTCAAGCAACTTAAACATTTCGGAAGAGCCACCTCTATATAAGATCGTCTTAGTTGAAATGTAAACTCGGTCAAAGAAGAATTTACAAAGAAGATTTACTATCTGCAACCACATTATCACGGATACATAGCTCATTGATTAACCAAATGAGGGATCCAACTATTCACAGGGGATTACTGGGTGGAAAGTACTATCGGAGATCTCCATGTCAGGCCATAGATACATCGAATTCAGAATCGTTTGAATCCTCAGAAAACCAACTGGACACGATTTAAAGAAGAGCTCGGCAAGTCGAACAGTGTCCTTCTTAGCTCAAGATAAGGCAAAAGCTAGGGGAAGCTGTTCAAAACCTGAATGGTACCCGCACTAAGTGTTTTTAAATGGCATGTCCAGCAGGTAAGCAATCCTGCAGATCGCCCGTTTACCTGCTTTGTAAAAAAACAAAAAGTTTGTAAACAGGTCACTTAAGGCCAATTTGGAGGATTGGAATCTTTACAAATCGAAGCAAAAATTATTTAAGAGGCTTATTCGAATTCCGAAGATCGAATCTATCGATGAAACCAGTAGGCTCGTCAAAGTCCTCAAAAGGAGAAGATCAACTAGGCTGGAACCACTCAGAATATCTAAATCTCCGTCTCATGCTTCAGTCTCCTTTCCCGAGTAACCTAATCGGAACCAGCTTACAACCAACTCCTATCAACGATTCTGGTAATGAGGTAAACAACACAACACGCCGTAGCTGGTATATACATAGTATCTCATCAGTTGTGGTGACGGATGAGGTACCGATGGTATATACCCAGTTAAGTTACAAAAAGGTATAGACCAGCTGCTGGCAACTTTGAAGAGAATTTTCACTGCTAGCCTGGCACTGGCATACATATCGGAACCCTGGCGAAGAGTGAGAGTAGCATTTATACCTAAAATCGGAAAGTAGGACTACTCGCTCGCCAAGAGTTTCAGACCTATAAGTCTGACTTCCTTCGCACTGAAACGCATCAAGAGAGTGGTCGAGATTCATGTGCCCAAAACCGTCTTGCGATCGCATCCTTTGTCTGAGATGCAAAGCGCCTACTAACGCGGAAGATCCTGCCAGAGTGCGCTTCAGAATCTGGTAGGCAGAATTGAAGGCGCACTCGACAAGAAGGAATACGCCTAGGGTATTTTCAACGACGTTGAGGGTGCTTTTCACAACGCAACTTTGAGGGCATGTGTAACTCGGCCAGACAATACGGCGTAGATGAGTCACTAGTTTTGCGGATAAAAGCAATGCTGGTGAATAGGACATTGATTGCGGATACTGGCTGTGGCCAATATGTGGTGGCGGATGTAAACAGGTGTTGCCCGCAAAGCGGCGTTCTGTGTCCACTGCTATGGTGCATGTGGGTCGACCCACTGCTCAACGCGCTCAATAGTTATAACGTCAATGTACAAGCATAGGCGGATGATGTAGCTGTACTGTCTGCTGGATCGTGTCTATCGAGTGTCTGCTCTAAAGCACAGCACAGGCAGCCCTAGACGTGATCGACGACTGGAGCACCAGTAATAGGCTTTCTCATCTTTCTTGGTAAGACTGAAAGATTTCATTAAGAGGAACTTACAAAGAGCACAATGGACTAGCTCTTTGTCTGAGTGATCTGTTCCGAGGCCGAATTTTTCCTTCATTATTTTCGGTCGTGGATCCAATTTTTCAAAATTCTCTTTGAATGGCCTCGAAAAACTTCAGAAAATTTGTCAATGTGGTGAGAAATGTTATCGCTAGAATCCCATACATTTTGGCGAATTCTTCTATCCCCATCTGGGTAACATTTACGAAAAGGGCATGCACCAAGCCAGGAGCAAAAGCTGCGAATATCCAGGGACGTCATTCTTCTTAACCTGAAATTGCTGAAATTTAGAAAACTATACCGCTTTACGGTTGTTGATGTATATATTGTCGCTGTTTCAGCAAGTTACCGAACACCATATGTTTTCCACATTCATATTTTGCAACTTAAGTCCAAAAACCTGGATTATTATGTAGTGAAAGCGTTCACCATTAACTGTTATTGCCTAGTTTGCCGTATTTTCAAAGAAGAATAGTCCGATGACGTCTCCAGGCGAAAATCCGCATCAAACAGTGACACGTTGTGTATTTGTTTTTCAACAATGACTAGTGGATTTTCTGAACCACAAAGTTGTTGTTCCTTAATCCATTCAATGGCCAGTAGGCTTCAGTTCATGAGTCAATTGAACTTCGTATGCATGAAGATGCAAATCTTTCGTAAGAATACTCTGTGGAAGACCTCTTGAAATGTCCAATTCTTGACCACGGTAATGATTGGCAACACTCTCACGAACTGCTTCGATGTCTTGTGTTGAACGACTTGTTGCAGAACGGCCGGTGTGTCTAAGATCACTCATTAATTCAGTTTCCCTAAATTTTCGAATTAATCTCTTAGTTAAATCACTATTCCGATTGTATTTTGTACAAAACTCCCCAACTGTAGTTACCAAACCTTCATTATTTTTAAAATATTGCAGAACGATGAAAACGCATTGTTCTTTCGTGTAGCGCTCCATTTTTATTAACACTGGACTGTTAGCTACAGAGTGATAGCAACACTTTACCACACAAATGGCTTGCACCCTTTGAGTCTAATTTACATTACTGTAATACGCTCTCTAGTTCGAAATTTCTAGTCGTCATTAAACCTTCAAGTTCTAGCTTCCAATTCGTAATTTAGTTTTTGAAAGCATTATATGTTACATATGTTCGACATTGGAAACCGGTACCTTGGAATGAATTGAGCCCCTCGTATGGCAAGGCTGAGCCTTTTCAATTGCATTAGCTCGATTTTTAATTTCTAAAAATTTGTTCACTATAAAGGGTTCAGTTATATCTGCCACAACCAGTAGCATTTATGCTGACGCTTGTCAATTAGTGTGTTGCTGAATAGCTTGATCAGTTCATACAATATATTACGTTGGATATGATTTTATATGCAAGCAGAGCGGCTTTTGTCTTGGCAGGAGCGTCTTGCATATTAGGTGGCAGATGCATTCAAGCCCGGAACGCTCACAATCGATGGCTATACCCCAGAAGCTTTTGGGGATATCAGGTGTAGATTGACATGAGCAAACTGTTGCTACTTGGTTGGCACAAAACTTTTTCTTCAAAAGGTCAAGATGTTGTTCCACAAATAAGTAAAGACAGGGCGAATATTGGGGTCAACAGGAAAACACTTTATCGTCGAAAACTAAGTTCCTTCCGGGAGAAGAGCAAATGGAAGAGAAGCCACCACCGACAATTCTATGCGGCGCCATATAGGACGAATGATTTACAGTCTAGAGGTTTTTCGAGTTTTAACGATTTGGTTGGAGACAGAAAGGAAGCCCAAATCTTTGTTGTAAACAACAAGCGATTTTTTGGTGAAGATCCTTTCAGAATTTTGAAAAAAAGTATTTGCAGACGTTTGTGCTTATATTAGAATTAGGATGGACGTGGACCGATGGTGAGTATAATTCCTTGTATAACGCCTAGCTGAATGGACTTCCTACAGGACAGTTTGTACTGACTTGCTTTGATCAACAGATTATAGGAAAGTACCCGCTGTGGCATCATGGATCATAGTCAGCTGCAACCTGTTAGATTTCTATAATACATCGACAATTCAGTGGTCAAAGCGGCTGTAATACTACGGGACGAAAAGCTATAGTTAATGCTGGTAATGCTCACGCCACCCTAGTTTTCCTTCACCCACGCTATACGCTTGATGTTCAAAATCCCTTGAGTGTACGCTAATTATTTGTAAACAAGTCAAAAACTGAACACGTAGTCTTAAGGCTATTACTTGACAGGAGATTTTCTATGAGATTTTTTTTACAGAAATTAATAGAGGAATCTGGATATACACCCTGAATGATTCGAACTGCAACCAAATTCAGACTGCTATAATTTCCAAACCGTCTATGACAGTGAGCTCAAATTTTGACACATGACAGATAAATTTATTATTTACAAGCTTTTTAAACGATTTGCGGCTCAGTTGTGTTGAAAAACTTTTATTCGCTATGAAATTCAAACGTGATAGTGTGATTGCTTTATATTTGGCTGGAAAACCACAAGTAGCTATCGTTAGAGCCCTCCAGTACCTCAACGTAAATAAATCATTTGTCTCTCGAACCATAGCTCGTTACCGTGATACTGGCAGCGTTGCAAAACGCCATGGATGCGGTCATAAAAAAACAGCAACATCGGCAGAAGTGGTTTGGAAAGTGAAGGCTCGAATTGAGCGAAATCCGCATCTGAGTGGAAGAAAAATGGCTCGTGAGCTCAACATATCGTTGGAACGGATGCAACACATACTGAAAAATGAGCAACAGAAAAAAGTTAGAGCCAAAAGAGCGAAGGAATTGCTACGCTTGCACGAAAGTGGTGAGTTGCCGAATTTGGATTTTTCCGATGTGTCGCCATTTGTTATCGAGCAATATGTCAACAAACAAAATTACCGAATTTACTTGCCAGAGAGGTCCTTCGAAAATTTACACCTTCGGACGGCCACCAGAAAGCAGGCAGCACCGATGGTGATGGTTTGGGCCGCCATAACCGCCGATATTCGCTCTCCGCTCGTATTTTGGACCGTCAAACTATCTTAGAGGCAGTATTGAAGCCTTCGGTAAACAATCATTTCGGTAGGAGACCGTGGACATTTCAACAAGACTCGGCACCGTCTCACAAAGCGCGCGTCAACCAAGATTGGTTAAAAAACAATGTTCCACACTTCATTTCTTCGACACAATGGATTGCAAATTCTCCGGATGCAAATCTGTTGGGTTTCTCTGTCTGGGGTATTTTGAAGGCGAAGGTTGGCACTAAAAAATACCAAAGTTTGGACCACCTCAAACAAGCACTTCGCCGGGAATGGGCCAAAATACCGCAGAGCCACTTGCATGCAGCGTGCGATGCTTTCTTCGGCCGTATCAAGGCCATTATTCGCGCCAAAGGTGGACATGTTAAAACCTACTGATACAATTTGAAAATTGATGTATTTTCCAACATTTTTTGCTTTGGCACAATAAAATTTATCAAAAAATAAAAAAATTATAGCATTTTAAAAGGTTGGAGTTCGAGTCATTCTCCCTGTAGACGTCGATTTAGCATCGACGGTTCTAAAATAGATTTTGGCCCGGAGGCTGAAATTCACTGCGAAACCTTAGGAGCTAACTGCCGCAAGTGTCTTTCCAGCCGTAGTGACTGCGATTTTCGAATATTTTCGGTCAATCTTTGGCTTCAGGCCTCAGCAGTTGCCTGGCTTGCCTGAATTCCCTGTAATCAGATCAAGGATTATAGGAACCTGCCAGAAGCTACAAGAAGAGATATCGAGTTCTATTATCCAGACAATGAGAAAGCTAGGAGTTTGAAAGAGAGGGATTAGATATACACAATTCAAAGGCCCTCGTTTCTGTTAAAGTGCCATTAAGTGCGGTGAGGGTATTGTCCAATGAAATTCACATTGGAAGACTCCTTGGCAGACATGAAACATGAAGATATAGCAATCTATAGGTAAAATTAGCTAATGGAACAATGGAATACGCAAGTCGTCTCTGGTATTATTACAGGCCACTGCATGTCTAAGTATAGCTTTGCTGAACTCCAGTGTATACACCACAGCGAGTTCTGTAAACACCTCAGGAATAAAGAAGAAGCTGAGTTTGTCCATTACATTCTGTGCGACTATGGTATATTCCTTGCCCGAATGAAGAATGAGAACTCTGGATATTTATTTTTTCACAAAACTAGAGGTCTTACGTAGATTTGAGTTTAGAGACCTCCTGAGATTCATATCACGATCTAGGTGGCTCTAATTTAATCGTACTCTGTCCACCCTCCAATAAACACACCGGAAACAAGTGGTCCATCACCAAGTTGAAATCGGAAGTCAAATTTCTCTGGTTAGCTATAAATGGTTAATTATGTAAATTTTCCATTTGGACAAACTAACAACTGGAATCTAAAGATGACTACCAATTTAAACTATCCATCCAAGGAATTGCAACAACAATTGAGTTACATTGCCAAGGCTATTGTAGCCCCAGGCAAAGATATACTTGCTGCTGATGAGTCTGCTGACATCATTGGCAAGCATCTAAAGGACATTGCTGTTGAGAACTCAGATGAATTCCGTCGTCAATTGTTCCACAATTTGGATCTAACATTTCCGGTGCGATATTGTTCCACGAGACCTTATACCAAATGGTACCCTATTTATTGAGTTATTGAAGAAGCGCGGAATTATTACCGAAAGCAAGGTCGACAAGGCTGTTGTCCCATTGATGGGATATGAAGATGAATACACCACTCATGGTCTTGATGACTTGGCTGCTCGTTGCGCTCAATACAAGAGGGACGGTTGTGACTTTGCCAAGTGGCGTTGCGTTTTGGAAATCGGCAAGAACACCCCAAGCTACCAATCTATCTTGGAGAACGCTAATATATTGGCCCGTTATGCCAATCTCATGCTATTGTCCCAACTGTTGAACAAGAATTTCTTCCCAATGCTGATTACGATTTGGAACGTGCCCAGAAAGTCACTGAAACCGTTTTGGCTGCTGCCTACAAGGTTTTGAATGATCATCACGTCTACTTGGAAGGTTTGGAAGGTACCTTGTTGAAGCCAAATATGGTTTCAGCCAAAAAAATTGTGGGCCAAAAAAACACTCCCCACAAGGAGTTGCTCTCGCTATTGTTACAGCTCTCCACAGGACTGTCCCAGCTACCGTTCGCGGAATCACCTTCTTGTCTGGTGGTCAATTTGAGAACGAAGCCCCTGTGCTATTGTTAAAACTATGTGCCTTCACTTTGTCATACGGTCGTGCTCTCCAAGCCTGTGTATTCTGCGCCTGGGCCGGTAAGAAGGAAACTGTTGGCACTGGCCAAACTGAACTCTTGAAGTGTGCTAAGGCCAACGCTCTGGCTTGTCGCGGCAAATACGAAGCATGATCAATTCCTCCATTCCTTCCGCCAGTTTATTCGTTGCTAAGCACGCTAACTAAAGCACAATGGCAGGGATTTTGCATTTGATATTTCGAGTAGAACACAAACTTTAATAAAAATAAAAATAAACCCCGGACTTACACAACAGCTACGAAACAATTTAATAAATCTGCAACACAACAAAATCGGAGTGTTAGTGCCTCTCTTCATATAGAAGATCTTTAATCTATCCTTTAACTCCTTTTTTTTTAATAATTTGGGTTTTATTTGTTTTTGATTTTAAATTTAATTTTAAAAATAATTTTGTTTTGTTTTTTCTTTAAACTACGAGTATTGGCAAAGAATTTATTTGCCTCCGGGAGCAATCGATCATTTGGGCAGTGTAGGCATAAGTGCGCAGTCAGCTTTCATTACAAAAGCAATATCGCGGCTAAGAGGGACTTTCGAAGATAATGATGACGTCGATTCGATGTGTAATAAGTTTCAAATATTCTAATTCGGATTAGATTGGGGCACAAACAGCTTATTGCCATTATATCCTTACTAGCGAATATGACTCATATCCTTCAGTTGAGGAACTGGTGGCAGGATCCTTGGTGTGGAAGATATAACGTCTTCGATTTTAAAAATCCGTGGCTCCAATCTAGACGATCACAGTGTACTATATATAACGATATCTTTAGTCCTACAATGCCGATGCTTGTATTATTTATATATAGACATACATATCAGCAACCCAGACACTGTTGCAACTTTTGAATGCTGAATATAATCGCCACGATTTTCGGGCAATTCATTACTCCAAATTTAGATCTTTCAATTAGAATTCGAGTTATCCATCATCGCCTTGACGTGACCAATGAAACAAGTCATCTTCGTGAAACGTCAGTAACGCGATCATGCCCAGCCAACTCTGTACCCATCATCTAGTTCCCACAGATGGAATTCCATTCAGCTAACCTTCGAGTGCCTAATGGCAAGTTTGGAGGAGTAGATGAGGCAACTAACTGTAAATAAATGATTTACCATTTCGTAAACCACACAAAACCACAATCTGACCCACAGTCGTCTTTATCATAACCGAAACTTCGGTATCGAAAAAATCCGACAAATTCACTTGCCAGCTCCTCAATCTGTAATTATTCGTTGCGCAACTTGCCCCAAAAAAGCAAAACAAAACAACAGAACTGAACCGCTGGCGTCACCATTGCCATCTTGAATAAGCTGGTCTGCATCTTCATTAAAGTTTCACGGATTAATTCCCAATCCTAACGTATACCCGTAGATAGATAGAGGAAGAGTGGCAGACTGCAAAGGCGAACCCATACCCAGTTCAAACCGAATCCATCATATTCAGATGCAATGTGCCGATATGCTCTATCTTGTGATCCGTGCTCGGTTATGTCTCATTTCGACAGTCGAACAAAGCTCCGTGCGCCAGATGAAGACCTTAATACCCGGCTATAAATTATAATCCCTGTTGATCTCTAAACGCTAATCCAATTGCTCATCAACGGATGATGGAATAAAATAAACAAACGAACTATGATACCGCCACCGATTTCTGTTGTCTTTTGTTGTTGCTGGGATGGGGCGGGAAATCTGGGGAGGAAGCCAGTCGAAGAGGGAGACAAAGCTCGGCAATAAAACTCCCGTCAAAGATGATTAACTTGGATCGTTACTTTTTTTTTTCTTTTGAAAATCTCTCTAGCTCTTGTGAACTTCTGGCGAAGTATTGCTGCGCGCGGGTAACCTATAGGGCACACTAAGAAGTAGAATTCAACACCCGTGTATCCAAATCGTCGCAGCCTTATGAAGGGTCTCATTGCGACGGATGGCATTTTAATGTTTTGAAATTTTACTGTCGGATTAGCACAGTAGAGAGGTATCAGAAAGAACCCAATATCAGTGGAGGACCAGATCCAGGCTGGAGCGTGAAGGAACAGTGTTTCATTTGATTTTTTTTTTTTTATGGAGATCAGAGATGAGTTATGGCCCAGATTTGAGACGGTCACAAAATCCAGAGACGATCTGACACTATTTAATGATGATGACGATGACGAGGTTTGGTGGTGGTGTCGTCCTCTTTTCAGTAGATAATATCGACTTTGACGATCCAAATGCTGGCAGGGAGCTAAAAAGAAGTCGAATGTCGTATACGGATACACATGTGTTTCAGAGGAAATTGGGAAGCTATTAATCACTGCCGGGCGACATTGATGGCGAACAATTAAATTTTTTGTCCGATTGGTGGATTTCCGATAGCAAAAAAGTATTTTACTGTCGTACGGTATAACAAATTGAAATGTGATTCCATCAAGTGGTTGTCGTAAGAGAAAGTCTGGATAAAGATTGGGCAGAGTGGATAGTAACTATAATATTAAGCAAAGCAAGAAATATCTGAATCGCAAGAAGGTGGTGCACAATTTTTTTAAAGAACAAAATCCGGACCTTGAGATCAAGGCAATTCCGTGCCTCACACCCAAACCACAGGTTTTTTTTTTTCAGAAAGTAATCACATCTTGGAATCTTGAATATTCCTTCTACATGAGTAAATGCTTCAGAAATAGAGTGCACATACATAGTGCTAGAACCAACCATAGCAGCGACAGGAATCTGCATCCAGATTCGAGATTCATGTCGATGGATGTTGTGTAGAGCCCCATTACAATGCCAGTAAGGAGTCTAGTGAGATACAGTAGCAAAGCCTTGGAGATCTCGGGACACATTCACTAGGGCTTCCGGAATCTTGAAAAATGTCATTCGCAGTTACATTCAGATGAAACCCTACTGTCTATGAAAGTACTAAACGTTTTGTCTAGCATGTTCATCGGCGGTTCCATCGAGATCTGGAAACTAGACTCAGTAAATTCAGGCTTTTTACTACGTTCAGAGAAGACTTGCATTCCGAAACTAGCATGGCAGCGCTGGGAGGGTTAAGGAAGCTTGGCTGTAGATGCAGGAACTTCACCCCCCCTACACCGATTTTCCACAATATAGTTTATTGTTATCAGGGCCTACATTTCCGCTTCTAAGACAGACGCACGTTTTCCTATCGGAGAATGAAATCTAAAGTTGTCATTCCAGCCACCCCTAAAGAAGCGCTATTCCTTTCATGGCTTAGATTATGGTTTAAACCATTTCCTTGTACAGGGAAAATCGACTTCTTGCTTTCGCTGCATCATATCAGAGTCGAAAGGCATTCGGCCCGCAAAGTCATCAAAACTCCAGTGCGTGCTGTACAATAGGCCACCTCATTTGGAATGGAAGATGGCTTTGAGAGTGTAGCCCATGAAATAAAAATAATTTATCGATGCGTCTATAACAGAAACAGACGTTCTAGTGAAATTCCTCATGCAGCCGAGGCAGACCGTTCTCTGGAGTCTAGTAAAAGCAACAGTGACGTATTTGCGTGAAAGCAAGCACTCTGGGAGCCTTCGGGGTGACAACTTAGTCCAAATAAGTTTGTTATCAAATACAGATGGTGATGAGGACTCGAAGAATCAAACCAATAAGGTTCCTCCTTCTCATAAACACCTTAAAGTCCATTTCTAGTGCACCAATCATCCATCCAGCCTAGAGCTACCTGTTTACAGCTACATCACTTACATATGAGCGAAGACGTTAGGACCATTAAGAGAGTTTAGCAGTGAGTCTATGTATATACATGCATGCTAGCACATAATGACCGCAATCAGGGCTATATTCAAACTTGTGCTCCGTCTAAGCCGCGTTGTCTGACCGAGTTACAAATGCCGTCATGAAAATGTCCAGAGCGTACTACTTCTTGTGCGGCGTCAGTTCTGTCCACCAGGTTTTGAAGCCCATTCTCGCAGGATTTTCGGTTTTGACTAGCATGTTGCATCTTGCATATGAAGCTCATCCATTCTCCATATGCCCTTCAACAGACAGATTGGTCAGAAGCTCTTGGCAGGCGAGTTGCCATATTTTCCGATTTTTATTAAGGGTTTTCTTACTGCTCATCAGGAGTTCGCTTTGTACCTATGAATGTCTAGTAATAAGGTTTCTTATTATGACTTTGTGTAGCATGACTCAATATATGGCGCCGGTCCCAAGTGACTTGAAGCCATGAAATTTAACAAAAGCAAGACCTCTCCATCACTCCAAAGATGACAGACACCAGATACGATACAATGTGCTGCTCGGGTCTCTTATAGTTTCAGTAGTTGATGCTGGTTTTCAGCCGGTTCTGAGGTGATTTTCAAATATAAGAGACGAAGTCTCTGCTTCCGACTTCCGCTGCGAGTCTCTGTCACACAATAGAACGGCCGATCTGTAGGAGTTTTACTGTCTGGGTACGCCAGTTCAAGATAATTGGAGGCCGTAATATTCAGGCTTTGAAGGACATTATCTACATTTTCTTTAGTCCGGAATCTAGAGCCAGCATCGATGGACTTGCTTACCTACCTTCACCTTAAAGAGTGTCCAGTTAATTGTTCGGATTCTGCCGCATTAATAAGCACGAGATCTTGCATCCAAATTTAAACTCGATAGAAGCCTCTAACAGCAAGAGTTTCACACCCGTAACAGATGTTGACTGAGAGTCAGCATTGAGAAGTAGATCAGGCGACAGTATGAGTTCCAAGAGATGATTGCATCAGACGTTGCATTTTTATCTGCTCCAAAAGGTATACTGAGAATTAGCATCACAGCACATGTCATAACTTCCACTTTCCTAAAATCACAGTGTTCATTGAGTTTGGCTAATGCCTCTCATGGTAGCGACAGTACCGAACAGTGTCGTGTTCTGTGGATAGTACATCAGACTTTCCTTTTATTGCGTAGAAATCAAGTCTGCAAACTGCCTCATTTATAGCCATCACGAGACGATAAAAGCCTAAGCTAAACTTAAAAACGTGAAAGAAAACTTCAGGATCTGTGACTCCAGTCGTATTATTAGATCCATTTCCTAGTTTGATGGATTTGAAATTGAGTCTTCGAATGAAATTTCGTAGTCCGTTTGAATTGGAATTGTAGTATGTAGAACGTTTATATTGCAACAGGAAGAGGATGCAGCCTGATAACTGAGACCGCCGTGGGGTGAACCTAAGAACGCTTCTAATATCCTCTCTGATGTTCGCAGCCAGACTACGATTCCGTAGGAGAAAATGTGTCTTACATCCGCTTTGTATAACCACCGTACTTACTTACTTAATGTGACCATACATTTCGGGGTGGACCTGGGCCTCAACTAACAAACGTTTCCAGCCGGCTCGATCTTTAGCTACATGCTACAGGGCTGATGTCCCTTTCCACTTCAGTGCACCATCTGAGCCGTTCTCTTCCTTTACTCCGAAGAGGCGGATTCGAAGATTTTTTGGACCGAAACATGTGTCCACCCGTTCTACATGACCCAGCCACCTCAGTCGTTGGACCATCACTCTTCTGGCTAAGTCGACGTCGCTGTACAGCCCGTAGAGTTCGTCGTTATGTCCCCTCCTCCACTCACCGTTTATGCAGACGGGACTGAAAATCACCTGAAGAATTTTAATCTAAAAGCAGCCAACATACTCTCTTGAATTTTTGACAAAGTCCATGCCTCCGCTCCAAAGTGCAGGACTTGGATTAGGAAGGTCTTATATAGGGTCAGTGTTGTTGTTCGAGAGGGGGCTTTGCTAGTCAATTGCCCTTTTAGCCAAAAGAAGCAGCCATAGGCAAGAGTTATTCTTCGTATGATTTAACGGTGTCTGAGTTGATAACGAAACCTAGATATACCACGTCCTTAAGTACCCCAAAGATATATCTGTCGGGGTTCGATAGTCTGAGACGTCACTGTTGAGTGTCCTTTTTTGTTGATCGCATATATTTGGTCTTACCCTCATTGATTTCTACACCCATTTCGCCGCTTCCGCTTCAATACTGGCGAGCGCGCCACTGACATCACGCTGATTTCTTCCGATTATGTCAATATCATTGGCCTATGCGAGTAATTGGACGGACTTTTGAAAGATTGAGCCTCCTGTGTTGGCCTGTGAGTTTCGCACAATTCTTTCAAGAATGATGTTAAAGAAATCGCATGACAGCGCATCGCCTTGTCTAAATCATTTATCGACATCAAAGGTCTCGGTGAGTTCTTTACCGATCTTGATGAAAAGTGTGTCAGAACTAGACATTGCCCTGTATAGCTCGTTTCTTAGATGCTGGCATACGCGCACTTAAAATCAATGAATAGATGCTTTGTATCGATTTGGAGCTCTTCGTTTTTTTCCCAAGATCTGCCGTAGTATGAATATTTGGTCTATGGTGGACTTTTCTGGCCTAAAGCCACACTGATGTGGACCAATCAGATAGTTGACGAACAGCTTTAGGCATTCACAAAATCCGGCAGATAGGATCTTGTATGCTATGATAAGAAGACTGAGGCCTCTGTAGTTGGCGCAGTACAGAGGGTCTCCTTTCTTGAAGATCGGACAAACAGTGCTAAGGTTCTATTCATCGGGCATACATTGTTCCAACCAAATTTTATTTGTATATGCTCTTTACTAAGTTATCGTCTGTCGCATTGAAGAGCTCGGCAGCCGGGGCGTCCCTCCATCAGCTCTTTTGGACTTAGCCTTACATATGGCTATCTTCGTTTCATTCAGGTCAGGTGGTTGGTATTGTTTGGTCAACATTGTCCGGGTTGAAAAGTTGATTCTGCAATGACAGCGGTATTTGGATCGTCGAAATGCGCTTTCCAAGTCCTCATTATCGACTCCGACTCTACTATGATGTTCCCTTCTTCGTCTCTACAGTCTTCGGTTCGAGGTTTATGTCGGTTGCAAGTTTTTCTTACCTTTCAGTAAAACTTCCGAATCTACTTCTATGCTCCTTTGATGCTCCTTCTTATTCCTTCTGAGAAGCCAGAGTTCGTCTCTCCTCTTCTGTTCATGGAACTCGTAAGCAGGTCTAGTCCTTCTATGAAGCGCCGTTTTGTATGCGTCTTGTTTAGGTGCACATGCTTGCCGGCACTCGTCGTCAAACCAGAGGTTTCGTGGCAAAGTGAAACCCAGCACATTAGAGGCGGGACTTCTGATGGCTTTTCGCAATGTTGCCACTGGTCTTCGGTACTTGATGCTGGTGCCATAGGACCTCTTAAGAAATTTAGGGAGACTCGATCAGAAAAGTTTGAGGCGATCTCTTGCGATTGAAGCCGTCAGCCGATCAAATTTCCTCGCAACTTTAGCTTGCCATTTGCGATGTTTGAAATATCCGCAATCGCACCTTGGCCATAACAAAGTAATGCTCCGAGTTGATGTTGGCCCCTCGGAATGTTCGGACATCCATAATACTGTAGGAGTACCCTGCGTCGACCGCAATGTGCACAATCTTGTAGACGGTTGATTGATCAGGTTTTCTAAGTCCGCTTATGAAAAACCGTGTTGCCGGAACCGCGTGCTGACTATGACAATGTTTCGCCCCCCGCCAAGTCGATTAGACTGAATATGTTATCGAAGATGGTGTCGTGCTGTTATACTTTCCGACAGTACCACTGAAGATGCACCCTCTTCCTAGCTTTGCACTAAAATCGCCGGGGATAATTTTAATGTCATAGCTAGCTAGGGAACTGCTCGTAGATCTTGTCCAAGAGCTCGTAGAAGCCATCTTTGGTGTCGTCACATTTCTCCTCTGTAGAGGCGTTCACGCATTTAAGGCTAATGCTGCCAAATTTAGCCTTAATACGGATTATTACGAGGCCTATCGTTAACATTTCGGAGACTTTTGCCTAACAACGAACCCGAATCCAAATAGGCCCTGCTTTTGCCGTAGTAGCAATCCCCATAGTAGATGTCGCTGTTTGTCATCCCCTTTTTATCCGGCCCATCCCATCGCTTCCGCTAATTGTTCGGCTACACGTGGCCTATTTAGGGATCCAACATTGTCCACACAGATCCGAAGTTCGTTTGCAGGGGTTGTCAGCTGTAGATCCATGTGTATTGGAAGCTTGTTGTTGCTTCGTAACTGTGGGTTTTTTTCTCATGGGCTAGTAGTTACCCCGATGGCACAACTCCTTACCAGGAAGGCCAGTTCTGTTTTAGGTACCCCTAAGAAGAAGGTCGGTTAGGCTGAAACCAGTAGCCAGCTCGGGGATATTAGCACTGCCGTTGGCCCATTAAGGGCTCATCCGCCACCATCTCATTGGCATGTCCCTGACTTAGTTTTGGAAATCCTTACTGACCTGAGCTTCAAATAAATCAGAGTAGTCCGTATAAGGTCTTAAGAACCAGCTTACTAGTTTCGGTTAATTTTATATTTTTGGCCCTTCAGCTTATATATGGACGACCTTTCTTCTTATGGCCCTGAATATTCGGCTTCTAACTAAATTCCTTTCTGGCGCAAAGCAAAGGCAAAGTTTATCTAACTAAACAAATTTAAACATAGCATACACCAACTCGTATGCAAGATTTGGCACATGAAACTATGCCAGACAAATGGAAACTCGGCATCATTTGTCCTATCCACCTAATACTGTGGGAACTATGGAAGCATGGGTTTCCTAATTTTCGCATAGAGATCTTATCGTCTTTTTTTATGTACGCTTGAAATCATTTGTCAACGACCTTGGCTCCTATCAGTGCGGTTCTAGGCGCAAATTTACGAGGCTCACCACCGCTTTTTAGATTGAATTCTTTCAAGTTCTTTCAATTCTTTCAGTCTATGATTTTGTCTTGTTGACAAAACTTTTCACTAAGAAACGCAAGGTAGGTTGCTCCATAATTCACGGAGAAGTTGAGGATGATAGTTTTTGATCTTACCTTACCTGTAAAGTTAGAACCCGACAAACTATATTCCACGTCCTGAGAGGCCAATCAAATCAACTCTCGGACATAAGAGGTAACCTGAAAACTTCTTATGCTAGTGGCGCATTGGACTGAGATCCTGAGGAAACTAAGGCTACCCCTGAAGCATGATCAAACAAAATATTCTTAATTCCCTTAAGGGCACTTCATCAAATCATGGAAAAGGAACTTTCTAATATATTCCAGAGCAGTTAAGTCAATGGTTTAATGTAATTTTTTTGCATTCCGATCTCAATTTAATCTATTTACCCAGATGTAGAAAGTACCATTCATGGAAGAAAAACAAAACCCTCATCTCTCGGTACGAGAGTGCAAAGTCTGGCTTATCCTGGGATATGAAAATAAATTTCTAATTACAAACGACACTCATTGTCTTATGAATTACTCCACATGCCTTTCCATTTGCAGGCTTATACAGACTTATCTACCAAGTTGGGCCACCTCTATTCCAGCTCGATGTGATCTACACACGGAAGCATCATTCTTTGGTGAAACTCTGTCATCATGCTCCTCCGGCTTTGTCTATGATGACGACCGACGGCAACGATGGTGAATGAAATTTTTCTTT